>JACEFZ010009909.1:0-71095 GCA_014155875.1 Cepaea nemoralis
TCCTTTTGGAGTGAAGGAAAGCGAGGAAAGACGCCAATCCGGTGTGGGGATTTGCCTGGTCGGCAAATTAGCTGGATTTCCAAAGGCTATAAACGACAGGCTCATGACCATGAAGTTGCCTCTGCTGAATGGAAGGAAGCACGCAACCATTGTGAGTGTCTACGCACCAACTATGACCAACGAAGATGATGTCAAGAACAAGTTCTATGAGGATCTGCACAATGTATTAACATCTGTTCCCAAAGGAGACAAACTTATACTCCTTGGGGATTTCAATGCCAGAGTAGGCACGGACACCACCTCTTGGAGTGGCATTATTGGAAAGCATGGAGTCGGAAATTGTAACAGCAATGGACTCCGCCTCCTTCAGACATGTGCCGAACATGATCTCCTGATTACGAACACAATTTTCCGTCTCCCCATGAGAAATAAGACATCGTGGATGCACCCTCGCTCGAAACACTGGCACCTCATTGACTATGTCATTGTCAGGAAGGAGGAGTGACAGACAAGACGTTCGAGTGACAAAATCCATGTGTGGTGCCGAATGTTGGACAGACCATCGTCTCATTGTCTCGAAAATGAACATCCACATCAGGCCACCACGGCGTCCTCAAGGGGCGAAAATGCAAACAAAGCTAAATGTCACCCGCCTAAACAGCAAGAAAATGCAGCAGTCGTTTGAAAATATGCTGGAAGACCGCCTCAAGCCCAATGCTGAAGCTAAACAGAATACAGAAACAGAATGGAGAGCCCTAAAGGACACAATTTACAACACTGCTATGGAAATCCTGGGTCCAGCCCCCCGAAAGCATAAAGACTGGTTTGATGAAAATTCCGAAGACATCAACCAATTGCTGGCCGAGAAACATCTTCTCCTCAAGGCACATTTGAATGACCCAAAGTCAACATAAAAAAAAGATGCTTTCAAGAACATTCAGAGAGTAGTGCAGCAGACACTTCGGCACATGCGGGACTCCTGGCTGAGCAGCAAAGCTGATGAAATTCAGAGCTTTGCTGACAGACACGATATGAAAAACTTCTACGACTCACTGAAAGCGGTCTATGGTCCTTCATCACCAGGCATAGTTCCCCTCCTCAGTGCAGATGGGGGAACATTGGTCACCGATAAGAAAGAAATCCACAAACGCTGGGCAGAGCATTTCAGCAAAATCTTAAATGCAACTTCCTTCTTCGATGATGAAACCATCAACTGCCTTCCTCAAGTTCCCACCAATGAGACTCTTGATGACCTGCCAACCATAGTGGAAATAAACAAAGCCATCCAGCAACTCTCCAGCGGCAAGGCACCTGGTCCTGACTCCATCCCTACAGAGATATACAAGGCAGGTGGGCCGGTCCTAACAGAGCAGATTCACCAAGTCTTCACAAACATATGGATGAACGAGACCATGCCACAAGATGTTAAGGACGCGTCAATAGTCCACCTTTACCAAACGTAAAGGAAACCGCCAATCCTGTGACAACCACCGAGGCATCTCCTTGCTTTCAATTGCAGGGAAGATACTCGCCAGAATTCTTCTCAATCGCCTCACAGCCCATCTCGATCAAGGTCTTCTTCCTGAGAGTCAATGTGGCTTCAGAAAGAACGTGGAACTGTTGACATGATTTTCGCTGCAAGGCAGCTGCAAGAGAAATGTCAGGAACAGAACTGCGAAATGTTCTCCACTTTCATTGACCTTACCTAGGCTTTTGATACAGTCAGCAGAGAAGGACTGTGGAAGATTATGGCAAAATATGGCTGTCCACGAAAGTTTGTCCAAATAGTGCGGCTATTTCATGACAGCATGCAGGCAAGAGTACAGGAAAATGGTGAACTGTCTGAACCCTTTCCTGTCACCAATGGAGTGAAGCAAGGATGTGTCCTGGCACCAACACTGTTCAGCCTCATGTTTTCAGCCATGTTGATGAATGCCTTCGAGAACGACGACATTGGAATAGACATCAACTACCGTATGGATGGAAAGTTATTCAATCTCAGAAGGCTGAAAGCTAAAACCAAAATTAACAGCGACACCGTCAGAGAGCTCCTGTTTGCTGATGATTGCGCTCTATACGCCAACTCAGAGGCGGACATGCAACATAATGTTTCAGCTTTCTCACATGCCTGTGCCAACTTTGGGCTCAATATCAACTTGGAGAAGACTGTAGTTATGTACCAGCCAGCTCCAGGGAATAATCACACTGTGCCGAATATCAAAGTGAATGATCATAGACTAAGTGTTGTGGACAAATTCACCTATCTTGGCAGCACCGTGTCACAAGCTGCCACAATTGATGACGAAGTGAATGCAAGAATCTCCAAGGCCAGTGCAGCCTTTGGCAGACTGTACAAGAATGTATGGGACAGAACTGGAATAAGCCTGCAAACAAAGCTAAAAGTCTACAAAGCAGTTGTATTATCCACACTGCTATATGCTTGTGAAACCTGGACTGTTTATCAGCGACACGCTAGGAAATTAAACCACTTCCACACAGTCTGCCTAAGGAAGCTACTGAAGATTAAATGGCAAGACAAGATTCCAGACACTGAAGTCCTAGAAAGAGCATCCATGCCCAGTATCCACACTCTACTGATGAAGAATCAGATTCGCTGGGCTGGTCACTTGACTCGCATGCCAGATCACAGGCTCCCTAAACGAATTTTTTACAGCGAACTGCGTTGTGGTAAACGCTCCCAAGGTGGCCAGAGGAAACGTTTTAAAGACACTCTGAAAATTTCACTGAATGCTTTTGGAATTCATCATGACACCTGGGAGGCTGCAGCCAGAGACCGAAATTCGTGGCGTGCATCATTGCGCAAAGGTGCAGTAATATGTGAGGCAACCAGGACTGCAAGAGCTGTGAAGAAAAGGCAGGACAGAAAAACCACTGCAGGAAATCCTCCTCCAGAGACGTCAAGCATTCTTTGCCCACATTGTCAAAGAACATTTCGAGCCAAAATAGGCCTTATCAGCCATCTTAGAACCCACGGCTCCACACCTTCAACCCCACTGGATGAAGTGAATGGTCATCATCATTCTTGATGGACAAACAACAACATATAACAACACATACATACATACATACATACATACATACATACATACATAATACATACATACATACATACATACATACATACATACATACATACATACATACATACATACATATGTAGTCGATGGTAAAAGAGAAAGGGAGACAATCATGAAGACTGGTGCTTCCTTCACTACGGTGCTAAGAGGTAAAGAGTAGTTCTGACTTCGTTACGGCCAAAGAAGAAAAATAGTGAAAAGAGAGAGAACCTCACACCGCCTCAACCAACAAAAAAAGATGATAGTAATTAGGTAAGAAGATATACGAGATCTCAGACAGGGGCAGAAACTATTTATAGATGTTCACACAGGAAACACCATCTATTTATAGATGTGACATGTTGGGAGTTGGAAGCAGTACCCACTCTGACTTACCCCACAATGAAGTACAGCTATGAGGATGGGACTGATTTCATTTGGAGGGGATGGGTTCTTGGAAGCCAAATTGACCCATAATAGCTCTGGAAATCTAGGGGTTTTCCCAGGAAAATTAATTTCTTCCCTCCAAAATCTTCCTTCCCGAAAAGAGAAACTTAATTAGCTCAAGAGTCCCCCACCTATGAACATTTTCCCTTTTAGGTGAAAAGGTCACAGGAATTAATAAAATTTAAAGTTCCCTTCTCGGAGTAAACTGGAACCTGGGAGATTACAATAGAACAGAATTTAGCTGTCTATTAGTGTTTACCCAGTCACCTGTAATTCCAGATACTACCTTTATGTGAAGTAGTTACATTAACTAAACACATAGATAATAATGAAAAGTTTTGTCACACCACAATGGACTGACAGAAAAATGCAGAAACAGTTAATTTTGGTTTATTACTCAAAATAAAACCTGTGGAAGTAAACCAGTGATGCATTATGACATATGAACTAAACCACTTTGGTTCCAGAATAATTTTCTAAGACACAATGGAGATTAGAACTCCTGAAAACTCTCATGGCAGTTCTGGCATTTCATCACTGTACCCCTTCTGATTTCCTAACAAAGTCTCTGCACTACACAAAATGTTCTGTTTGTGAACTTTCAGTTGAGTTATTAAGTGAAACTTGGAATTAAACAGTCTACACATATCCCGGAGAACTTTCTGGAATGCATAACTATATGACACAGTCTTTCCTTATAAAATTGTCTATCAGACTTCAGCCATGATATTACCAATTTTCAAGTCTTTTGTGAATGATAAAACTGATCCTAATGATCTTAGAAAGTCTCCCCAAATCACTTATGTTGTCACTTCTCCAGGAAGCAAAGCTCAAAGAAGACTTTTGATCAGATCAACTCCTGACAACAGATCTTACTGAGCAGCTCATGATTGGCAGTCCCATGGTACATTATTGGACAATGATCTGCAACTCTGGATCATGAGTACATTATTGGACAATGATCTGCAACTCTGGATCATGACAATCTGCGAACACCGCCATCCTCACCTGAGGTGGATAAACATGGTGAACACATTTATATCTAGCCAAAGGATGATAATTCTCCAGTGGACAAGAATGAAAAGGGTTTACAGACATGAGGTACAGAAGATAGCAGATTCAGGAAGTACCTACAAGTTAAGAGCTACAGTGGGTCTCCTTGTACTGGCATTAGACATCAGCAATTATATTGGGCAAGCTTTCTTTTTCTGCACCTGTACATAGTGGCCTGTTGGCTGATGTTCTCATAGAGGACACAGACACAGTGACAGACAAGGCTAGAAAAGAATGATGGAGAGTAAATGATGAGATGTACCCAGCATATCTGATCCCTACATAGTAATGGAACAGGATAGGATGATTGTTCATCTCATACATATTAACTCATGTTACCAATCAGTGCTGCCACCATTGTTTTAGTCTGCCTGGATACTTTCCTGTTTATACCCTCTCACCTCTTCTGTCATTTCCTTTACTTACTTCTTCTGACACTGGGGTGATATTTCCCCCTGACAGTTTAGAAGTGCTTATACATGAAAGCATATTATGTCCTTTACTTACTCGGTCAACCAGGGTGATGGTTTAATAACTACATTCCACATGATGCATCAAAGTAATAATTTAAAGAAACATACATTAAATATTTCACTCTAAAGTTAATATAAGTTAACATATAATTGGTATGAATGTGGAGGTCTATGTGAAATGTTCCTTATGAGGATTTACACTGCCTCTCATTCAATAACACACATATATATATATATATACAGAGTGAAAGAAAGATGAGACACCACATTGTACTCATTCTCTCAAACTAACACCATTCTTCTTTTATTCGTTCACTCGAGTGCCGGTGTTGGGCTGTTAGCTGGACTGTGGTTCGTCAGAGTGCTAAATGCTTGGTTGAATAAATCACAGCAGTATAAATGCTGGACCAGTCATGGATGCTAAACAGTTACACTCACAATCTGTCTTCACGCCACGGACATATAAGATAAGAGGTAGAGTCTTTCATTCCTCCTTCTCACATTCGCGTGTGTTGGCGGTTCGCTGTGGATTGCAACTAAGGCGACACCTAGCACCAGATCATAGTTTATCTTGTACTAAACCTGCTCTGAATGCAGTCAGCAAGCCAGTGGGATTTAGACTCAAGAATATGAAACAGTCTGGGCATAATTGAGCCTCTTTTCACAGCTTCAGACATAGTGATTGTACAGCACTCTTCTGGAAACGAAAGATAGAGGGCGTCAGACATCTACATCAGCGCTGGCAGCGAGTAGCCATCTTGGGACTGGTTGAAAGTTGGTTTCTATCTTCTAATAGAAGAATAAATATATATATTCGTGCCGGAACTTACACACACACACACTCTCATACTTAAAGCTTTACCTGACTCAGAAACAAACAAACTCAGGCATAATTTCGTCTGAAGCTTTCCTTCTGAATCAGGATGAGGGACATACAGAGACCTAAACCACATCTGGAGGCTTTGCCGGTCGCTCTGCAAGTGCCGAATTTTAGCGTCGCTGGCCCCAAAATATTTCGCGGGCGACGCGATTATTCTAGGTTAATCAATGGACAGAACGGGCCTAGATCACATGATCTGTCCATCATTGGGTGTCACAGCTATTAATACTCTTGACGCCACATTCCTAGCATCCCAATTCTCTCTAGTGCAAACCCTTAGTGAGAAGTGTGTTTTGAAGTTGTGATGTGCAGCAGTGAACAAGACGGAGTGCGCAATCATGCGACAGAGAGAGAACCTCACACCGCCTCAACCAACAAAAAAAGATGATAGTAATTAGGTAAGAAGATATACGAGATCTCAGACAGGGGCAGAAACTATTTATAGATGTTCACACAGGAAACACCATGTTAGAGCCCAAGCAATGAACTAAGGTGTTAGACTGTGGTAGAAATAGTGGTTGTAAAAACTAAGAGAGACTAAACAAACAAATCAAGGACAAATAAACAAGCTCTTTATTTATTTCTTCTAACAGCACATTGCATGTCAATAACAGATACAATAGACAACTGTATATATCAAATCACCACAGTGGGTAACCCCTAACCAATCAGCAGCACTTAAGACAACAGGGTACACCAAGTACCACAACACAGGTGTTCCAAACAATGGCTGGTTAGACTGACACTATAAAGAACTTTGACACAAGCAACACTGCAGACAATAAGGCACTACAAAAACATAGGTTACACAACATAAACCCCAAGACGCGACATAAACAAGAGTTGTGACACAATTTACTATCCCACCAAGAACCCAGGCCTGCTGACACTAACTAGTCAGCCGCTCCTGTAACAATGGAAAACACAATCTATGATTATCATGGTAAAGGCAACATATTAAACACATGAAGCAATGAGCACATGCAATATAACATTTGAATTAACCTACATATAACAAATGTCTTCCATCAAATTATCCACTTTGCTATTCCCTCTAGTTGTACTACTGCTATCATGAGACTACATCTCTAATTGTTAAATACAACAGTCAATGTTGCATCATCAGATCACCCACTTTATTGTCTTCTCCAGTTGTGCCACTGCTGTCATGAGATTACACTTGATATTGCTAGGATGGAACACCTTCTAATGCAACAACCTCAGCCTGCTCCACCTCCCCATACAGCCCAGCATTCACTTACAGAATGTCTTCAGTTCAGGGAGGTCATTACCTACAGGTCTCTGGTCCAACACAACTTCTCATCCCCAACAGCACAGGCTGACAATACCCCCCATAAATGCCAATGTTACACAGCAACACTAATCAACTTGTCAAAATCAACACCGAACACAACTCAGCTACACCGGTGTACAACTCTAACAGGACAACACCATTTGAACATGTACATACAGGACATAAATACAGTTCAATGCACCAACAGCAATCAAGCAGACATAGGATATGCAATTCAACATGACATCACCAGGACACACACCTTTGTACACCAACTAGACAACATCAATATACCATGACACCAGCAACAATCAGGACACAGGCTATAACATAAGTCACCGCCAACAACTCAGGCATATAACATATATCGCCACATAAAACATCACAATCATCAAATGATCACTCTCACCATAGCCATAATCATCCCAATCATCCTAGCTGACACTACATGATCAGCCTCAACATAGTCACCACAATCATAATCACCATCACAATCATCAAATGGTCACTCTCACCATAGCCATCACTACAATCATAATACCCAATGCACCACCTTTCCCTCTTCTGTCATTTAAATACCTAAACTTATGAGGGATGCCATATGATATAGGACACACTGCTCCTGCAATGTCCATGTTTTGATAAAGGATATCAACAACAATATGACATCACACACATTACTGCATGATATTATAAATCAATAACCAACAGGTAAAACATGTTTAACTATGAAAAGTAAAGGAAACAGGAATAACCATATTTGTAGAATGTGACAATGTAACCTTACAAATAGAAGAATCACAACATTCACAGAAAGTTAAAGATAAAGATAAACATGTATTACACAGGAACTCAATTGAAGAACTCTCTGATACCCTTAAGACAATTCATAAAATAAACACACAATATTACCCAGTGAAAGTACACAAAATAGTGGCCAGAGTGCCTCATTCATATGAGACAGGATCCAAGCACAACAATGCCCATGGCAGGATACAGAACATTAGTACTAATATAATAAACAGTGTACTATATATATTATGTCATTATTACACACTAATGACCAATAAGTGTTATTCAAGGCCCAACACAATCAGTGTAATATTATCTGTGAGTGGACAACAAATGTGCAGTTATGCCCTCTATTTCCCATCATTCTTCCTACGATACACCGGTTATAAATTTTCTTCTCTTACGCTTCGTGTCGCATAGCAAGTGCATATATCTTTGCGAAAGGTGGTACGTAGCAATAAATCACACCCTTCCCCTGGTACAACAAACACCCTGTTTTACTACACATAAAACTCCCAGTTTGATACACTAGCACAAACACTACTGCATTCTGGTAACAGATGTGACACCAGACTTCAATGCTAAATGAGAAACCCCTTTACCAATATCAGTTCCAGATGCACCTGCCTGTTCTCTCTCAGTAAAGCCACACTTCATTTGCAGTTACGATTACACAATGATTGCTGATACGCACCCCGCGTATTAAGATGCATTATTTCATACGCCTAGTGGCTATCTGCATGGCGTCCCTACAATTCAACACATTATTTCCTACACTTCTATTTATTACCTACATGTTCTAACTGCTTAGCTTAACTATTAACCCATCATTGCCACATATAACGTGTAAGTACTCTTCTCTGCTTTACGCATGTTATAAATATTACACCTATATTATGGTTATTTTCCCCTACTCATAAGCATTCAATTTTATGCATGGCTCCAGTCTCCTCATCAACTATAATTTATGACCTCATACATCTCAATTTACACCTCATACATATATCTTGGTGAATCTCCCACTTTTTTGCTAGCTTGGGACATTTACAGAGGGACAGCACAAAATCAATCACTACCTATTTGGCCAGTAACACAATGTCCTAGGATAATCATGTAAAATACATTCTCAACAAAATAATCTGATGACATGACATCAGTCTCTATGATACTTAACCACCATCAATGACCTATTCTACATATTTCACATCACCATTGTCTGATTGCTGACATCTCTATGTGTTACATGTCATTTTCATAAAGCTTTAGGGATACTAAATCCTTCTGTAGAACAGCTCATTTCAATAGCACTTATTCATATTATCTATTTATATTTCTTTGTTCCTACAAGCTCACCTAACTAGCAATTATTTTCACCCACGCCTGTTCCATCATGTAAACACTTTCAAGTTGGTAAACTGGCGTGTGCTGCGATTATACAAATATTTATTAAATTAAACATTTTAAACTTAATCAGTTAAAACTTACAGTTTTGTCACAACATTAGTTGACACAGATCAACTCAGGGAATTGTTCCCACACCTGACAACAACAGAACAGCACTGAACTGAAGGCCATGCTGCCCGCATCTCTCATCAGCACAAAGGACTGCTAAAACAAAACTGACTTCCGATTCCTTTGTTAAGCCGAGTTCCGGTGGTGGCCAGGACAAATACGGCTTTGATAGACCAAACTAAGGTGCCTCGGTTTATTGTAGACACCTAGGTGCATCGGTTTGGCGCTATCTCACATACATACATACATACATACATACATACATACATACATACATACATACATACATACATACACACACACACACACACACACACCACACACACACACACACACACACACATACATACATACATACATACATACATACATACATACATACATACATACATACATACATACATACATACATACATACATACATACATACATACATACATACATACATACATACATACATACATACATACATACATACATACATACATACATACATACATACATACATACATACATACATACATACATACATACATACATACATACATACAACATACATACATACATACATACATACATACATACATACATACATACATACATACATACATACATACATACATACATACATACATACATACATACATACATACATACATACATACATACATACATACATACATACATACATACATACATACATACATACATACATACATACATACATACCTACATACATACATACATACATACATACATACATACATACATACATACATACATACATACATACATACATACATACATACATACATACATACATACATACATACATACATACATACATACATACATACATACATACATACATACATACATACATACATACATACATACATACATACATACATACATACATACATACATACATACATACATACATACATACATACATACTACATACATACATACATACATACATACATACATACATACATACATACATACATACATACATACATACATACATACATACATACATACATACATACATACATACATACATACATACATACATACATACATACATACATACATACATACATACATACATACATACATACATACATACATACATACATACATACATACTACATACATACATACATACATACATACATACATACATACATACATACATACATACATACATACATACATACATACATACATACATACATACATACATACATACATACATACATACATACATACATACATACATACATACATACATACATACAATGTGACGCTGAGTGACGAGGGGATCTGGCCGACGCTCAACGCTCAGAGGAAAGGCGAGACGGACATATAATCAGATTGCTACTGGTACTGTTAATTTTGCTACTGGTACTATTAGTGTTGGAACTCTTCCCTTGCTGCTGACGATGTGGCCGAAGCGCTTATTGGAATGCCCCGTATGCTGTGATGTCGATTCATAAATCAATCAATCAATCAATCAATCAATCTCTTTCCCTGTCTAGTTTACCGCAGAGGAAAGGTAATACTTATAAACTTTCAACATTGCAGCTTGCAGGAGCTGTCGATCAGCAAAGCAATGGCCTAATTGTCCACCTGTCGGCACTTCCATCCTAGACGATTTGTAGGCAATATGCGGTACTAGGTCCAAACTTTATACACACTAGATCAGTGGTTCTCAAACTTTGTTGGCTCAATCACCCTTTCATCACATGTCAAAATGTCATCCCCCCCCCCCACCCCCACCATTTTTCCAAGAGAACAAAAGAAGAATAATTCCCCCTTTTCCAAAATTGTCAACCTCAAAAGGTGCATTTTTATATTCACAATATTTTATTAACACAAGCAAATTAATTATATCACAATAAACAAACAGTTAAAACGTCAAATAATTGTCACTTAATACACGGCACCAGTTTGTCAAAAAAATTGTGTTTCATCAAACAAAACGCTCAATAGAAAACCAAGATATTGTGCCTGAAGCCATTTTAAGTCTGCCAATCTGTGGTCTTAATTCCTCCCTAGAAACTCTAAACTTCCCAGCTGGTGGGGGGAGAGGGGGGGGGGGGATTCCCCACCGGTTGAGAGCCACTGGTCTAGTGTTAGGCTGGGGTTTTGTAGGCAACTGTCATCTTTCTCTCTCCAATGTTACGCTGGGGTTGCGTAGGCAACTGAAATTTTTCTCCGTCTAGTGTTACGCTGGGGTTGTGTAGAAAACTGCAATAATTCTCTCTCTAGTGTTACGCTGGGGTGGTGTAGACAACTAAAATCTTTCTCTCCCCAATGTTACGCTGGGGTTGCGTAGGCAACTGAAATCTCTCTCCGTCTAGTTGTACGCTGCGGTTTTGTATGCAACTGAAATCTTTCTCTCTCCAGTGTTACGCTGGGGTGGTGTAGACAATTGAAATCTTTCTCTCTCTAATGTTACGGTGGGGTGGTGTAGACAACTGAAATCTTTCTCTCTCTAATGTTACGCTGGGGTGGTGTAGACAACTGAAATCTTTCTCTCTCCAGTGTTACGGTGGGGTGGTGTAAACAACTGAAATCTTTCTCTCTCTAATGTTACGCTGGGGTTGTGTAGACAACTGAAATCTTTCTCTCTCTAATGTTACGCTGAGGTTGTGTAGACAACTGAAATCTTTCTCTCTCTAATGTTACGCTGGGGTTGTGTAGACAACTGAAATCTTTCTCTCTCTAATGTTACGCTGGGGTTGTGTAGACAACTGAAATCTTTCTCTCTCTAATATTACGCTGGGGTTGTGTAGACAACTGAAATCTTTCTCTCTCTAATGTTACGCTGGGATTGTGTAGACAACTGAAATCTTTCTCTCTCTAATGTTACGCTGGGGTTGTGTAGACAATTGAAATCTTTCTCTCTCTAATGTTACGCTGGGGTTGTGTAGACAACTGAAATCTTTCTCTCTCTAATGTTACGCTAGGGTTGTGTAGACAACTGAAATCTTTCTCTCTCTAATGTTACGCTGGAATTGTGTAGACAACTGAAATCTTTCTCTCTCTAATGTTACGCTGGGGTTGTGTAGACAACTGAAATCTTTCTCTCTCTAATGTTACGCTGGGGTTGTGTAGACAACTGAAATCTTTCTCTCTCTAATGTTACGCTGGGGTTGTGTAGACAATTGAAATCTTTCTCTCTCTAATGTTACGCTGGGGTTGTGTAGACAACTGAAATCTTTCTCTCTCTAATGTTACGCTGGGGTTGTGTAGACAACTGAAATCTTTCTCTCTCTAATGTTACGCTGAGATTGTGTAGATAACTGAAATCTTTCTCTCTCTAATGTTACGGTGGGGTGGTGTAGACAACTGAAATCTTTCTCTCTCTAATGTTACGCTGGGGTGGTGTAGACAACTGAAATCTTTCTCTCTCTAATGTTACGGTGGGGTGGTGTAGACAACTGAAATCTTTCTCTCTCCAGTGTTACGCTGGGGTTGTGTAGACAACTGAAATCTTTCTCTCTCTAATGTTACGGTGGGGTTGTGTAGACAACTGAAATCTTTCTCTCTCTAATGTTACGGTGGGGTTGTGTAGACAACTGAAATCTTTCTCTCTCTAATGTTACGGTGGGGTTGTGTAGACAACTGAAATCTTTCTCTCTCTAATGTTACGCTGGGGTTGTGTAGACAACTGAAATCTTTCTCTCTCTAATGTTACGCTGGGGTTGTGTAGACAACTGAAATCTTTCTCTCTCTCTAATGTTACGCTGGGGTTGTGTAGACAACTGAAATCTTTCTCTCTCTAATGTTACGCTGGGGTTGTGTAGACAATTGAAATCTTTCTCTCTCTAATGTTACGCTGGGGTTGTGTAGACAACTGAAATCTTTCTCTCTCTAATGTTACGCTGGGGTTGTGTAGACAGCTGAAATCTTTCTCTCTCTAATGTTACGCTGGGGTTATGTAGACAACTGAAATCTTTCTCTCTCTAATGTTACGCTGGGGTTGTGTAGACAACTGAAATCTTTCTCTCTCTAATGTTACGCTGGGGTTGTGTAGACAACTGAAATCTTTCTCTCTCTAATGTTACGCTGGGGTTGTGTAGACAACTGAAATCTTTCTCTCTCTAATGTTACGGTTGGGTTGTGTAGACAACTGAAATCTTTCTCTAACGTTACGCTGAGGTTGTGTAGACAATTGAAATCTTTCTCTCTCTAATGTTACGGTGGGGTGGTGTAGACAATTGAAATCTTTCTCTCTCTAATGTTACGCTGGGGTGGTGTAGACAATTGAAATCTTTCTCTCTCTAATGTTACGGTGGGGTGGTGTAGACAATTGAAATCTTTCTCTCTCTAATGTTACGCTGGGGTTGTGTAGACAACTGAAATCTTTCTCTCTCTAATGTTACGCTGGGGTTGTGTAGACAACTGAAATCTTTCTCTCTCTAATGTTACGCTGAGGTTGTGTAGACAACTGAAATCTTTCTCTCTCTAATGTTACGGTGGGGTGGTGTAGACAACTGAAATCTTTCTCTCTCTAATGTTACGGTGGGGTGGTGTAGACAACTGAAATCTTTCTCTCTCTAATGTTACGGTGGGGTGGTGTAGACAACTGAAATCTTTCTCTCTCCAGTGTTACGCTGGGGTTGTGTAGACAACTGAAATCTTTCTCTCTCTAATGTTACGGTGAGGTTGTGTAGACAACTGAAATCTTTCTCTCTCTAATGTTACGGTGCGGTTGTGTAGACAACTGCAATCTTTCTCTCTCTAATGTTACGGTGGGGTTGTGTAGACAACTGAAATCTTTCTCTCTCTAATGTTACGCTGGGGTTGTGTAGACAACTGAAATCTTTCTCTCTCTAATGTTACGCTGGGGTTGTCTAGACAACTGAAATCTTTCTCTCTCTAATGTTACGCTGGGGTTGTGTAGACAACTGAAATCTTTCTCTCTCTAATGTTACGCTGGGGTTGTGTAGACAATTGAAATCTTTCTCTCTCTAATGTTACGCTGGGGGTTGTGTAGACAACTGAAATCTTTCTCTCTCTAATGTTACGCTGTGGTTGTGTAGACAACTGAAATCTTTCTCTCTCTAATGTTACGCTGGGGTTGTGTAGACAACTGAAATCTTTCTCTCTCTCATGTTACGCTGGGTTGTGTAGACAATTGAAATCTTTCTCTCTCTAATGTTACGCTGGGGTTGTGTAGACAACTGAAATCTTTCTCTCTCTAATGTTACGCTGGGGTGTGTAGACAACTGAAATCTTTCTCTCTCTCTAATGTTACGCTGGGGTTGTGTAGACAACTGAAATCTTTCTCTCTCTAATGTTACGCTGGGGTTGTGTAGACAATTGAAATCTTTCTCTCTCTAATGTTACGCTGGGGTTGTGTAGACAACTGAAATCTTTCTCTCTCTAATGTTACGCTGGGGTTGTGTAGACAGCTGAAATCTTTCTCTCTCTAATGTTACGCTGGGGTTATGTAGACAACTGAAATCTTTCTCTCTCTAATGTTACGCTGGGGTTGTGTAGACAACTGAAATCTTTCTCTCTCTAATGTTACGCTGGGGTTGTGTAGACAACTGAAATCTTTCTCTCTCTAATGTTACGCTGGGGTTGTGTAGACAACTGAAATCTTTCTCTCTCTAATGTTACGGTTGGGTTGTGTAGACAACTGAAATCTTTCTCTAACGTTACGCTGAGGTTGTGTAGACAATTGAAATCTTTCTCTCTCTAATGTTACGCTGGGGTTGTGTAGACAACTGAAATCTTTCTCTCTCTAATGTTACGCTGGGGTTGTGTAGACAACTGAAATCTTTCTCTCTCTCTAATGTTACGCTGGGGTTGTGTAGACAACTGAAATCTTTCTCTCTCTAATGTTACGCTGGGGTTGTGTAGACAATTGAAATCTTTCTCTCTCTAATGTTACGCTGGGGTTGTGTAGACAACTGAAATCTTTCTCTCTCTAATGTTACGCTGGGGTTGTGTAGACAGCTGAAATCTTTCTCTCTCTAATGTTACGCTGGGGGTTATGTAGACAACTGAAATCTTTCTCTCTCTAATGTTACGCTGGGGTTGTGTAGACAACTGAAATCTTTCTCTCTCTAATGTTACGCTGGGGTTGTGTAGACAACTGAAATCTTTCTCTCTCTAATGTTACGCTGGGGTTGTGTAGACAACTGAAATCTTTCTCTCTCTAATGTTACGGTTGGGTTGTGTAGACAACTGAAATCTTTCTCTAACGTTACGCTGAGGTTGTGTAGACAATTGAAATCTTTCTCTCTCTAATGTTACGGTGGGGTGGTGTAGACAATTGAAATCTTTCTCTCTCTAATGTTACGCTGGGGTGGTGTAGACAATTGAAATCTTTCTCTCTCTAATGTTACGGTGGGGTGGTGTAGACAATTGAAATCTTTCTCTCTCTAATGTTACGGTGGGGTGGTGTAGACAATTGAAATCTTTCTCTCTCTAATGTTACGGTGGGGTGGTGTAGACAATTGAAATCTTTCTCTCTATAATGTTACGGTGGGGTGGTGTAGACAATTGAAATCTTTCTCTCTCTAATGTTACGGTGGGGTGGTGTAGACAATTGAAATCTTTCTCTAATGTTACGCTGGGGTGGTGTAGACAACTGAAATCTTTCTCTCTCTAATGGTACGCTGGGGTTGTGTAGACAACTGAAATCTTTCTCTCTCTAGTGTTACGCTGGGTGGTGTAGACAACTGAAATATTCTCTCTCTCTAATGTTACGGTGGGGTTGTGTAGACAACTGAAATCTTTCTCTAAAGTTACGCTGAGGTTGTGTAGACAATTAAAATCTTTCTCTCTCTAATGTTACGCTGGGGTTGTGTAGACAACTGAAATCTTTCTCTCTCTAATGTTACGCTGGGGTTGTGTAGACAACTGAAATCTTTCTCTCTCTAATGTTACGCTGAGGTTGTGTAGACAACTGAAATCTTTCTCTCTCTAATGTTACGGTGGGGTGGTGTAGACAACTGAAATCTTTCTCTCTCTAATGTTACGGTGGGGTGGTGTAGACAACTGAAATCTTTCTCTCTCTAATGTTACGGTGGGGTGGTGTAGACAACTGAAATCTTTCTCTCTCCAGTGTTACGCTGGGGTTGTGTAGACAACTGAAATCTTTCTCTCTCTAATGTTACGGTGAGGTTGTGTAGACAACTGAAATCTTTCTCTCTCTAATGTTACGGTGCGGTTGTGTAGACAACTGCAATCTTTCTCTCTCTAATGTTACGGTGGGGTTGTGTAGACAACTGAAATCTTTCTCTCTCTAATGTTACGCTGGGGTTGTGTAGACAACTGAAATCTTTCTCTCTCTAATGTTACGCTGGGGTTGTGTAGACAACTGAAATCTTTCTCTCTCTAATGTTACGCTGGGGTTGTGTAGACAACTGAAATCTTTCTCTCTCTAATGTTACGCTGGGGTTGTGTAGACAATTGAAATCTTTCTCTCTCTAATGTTACGCTGGGGTTGTGTAGACAACTGAAATCTTTCTCTCTCTAATGTTACGCTGTGGTTGTGTAGACAACTGAAATCTTTCTCTCTCTAATGTTACGCTGGGGTTGTGTAGACAACTGAAATCTTTCTCTCTCTCATGTTACGCTGGGGTTGTGTAGACAACTGAAATCTTTCTCTCTCTAATGTTACGCTGAGGTTGTGTAGACAACTGAAATCTTTCTCTCTCTAATGTTACGGTGGGGTGGTGTAGACAACTGAAATCTTTCTCTCTCCAGTGTTACGCTGAGGTTGTGTAGACAACTGAAATCTTTCTCTCTCTAATGTTACGGTGGGGTGGTGTAGACAATTGAAATCTTTCTCTCTCTAATAATACGCTGGGGTTGTGTAGACAACTGAAATCTTTCTCTCTCTAATGTTACGGTGGGGTGGTGTAGACAATTGAAATCTTTCTCTCTCTAATGTTACGGTGGGGTGGTGTAGACAACTGAAATCTTTCTCTCTCCAGTGTTACGCTGGGGTTGTGTAGACAACTGAAATCGCTCTCTCTCTCTCCAGTGCTACGCTGGGGTGATTTAGACAACTGAAATCTTTCTCTCTCCAGTGTTACGCTGGGGTGATGTAGACAACTGAAATCTTTCTCTCTCCAGTGCTACGCTGGGGTGGTGTAGACAATTGAAATCTTTCTCTCTCTAGTGTTACGCTGGGGTTGTGTAGACAACTGAAATCTTTCTCTCTCTAGTGTTACGCTGGGGTGGTGTAGACAATTGAAATCTTTCTCTCTCTAGTGTTACGCTGGGGTGGTGTAGACAATTGAAATCTTTCTCTCTCTAGTGTTACGCTGGGGTGTGTAGACAACTGAAATCTTTCTCTCTCTAGTGTTACGCTGGGGTGGTGTAGACAACTGAAATCTTTCTCTCTCTAGTGTTACGCTGGGGTTGTGTAGACAATTGAAATCTTTCTCTCTCTAATGTTACGCTGAGGTTGTGTAGACAACTGAAATCTTTCTCTCTCTAGTGTTACGCTGGGGTTGTGTAGACAACTGAAATCTTTCTCTCTCTAGTGTTACGCTGGTGTGGTGTAGACAATTGAAATCTTTCTCTCTCTAATGTTACGCTGGGGTTATGTAGACAACTGAAATCTTTCTCTCTCTAATGTTACGCTGGGGTTGCGTAGGCAACTGAAATTTTTCTCCGTCTAGTGTTACGCTGGGGTTGTGTAGAAAACTGCAATAATTCTCTCTCTAGTGTTACGCTGGGGTGGTGTAGACAACTGAAATCTTTCTCTCTCTAGTGTTACGCTGGGGTGGTGTAGACAATTGAAATCTTTCTCTCTCTAGTGTTACGCTGGGGTTGTGTAGACAACTGAAATCTTTCTCTCTCTAGTGTTACGCTGGGGTTGTGTAGACAATTGAAATCTTTCTCTCTCTAATGTTACGCTGAGGTTGTGTAGACAACTGAAATCTTTCTCTCTCTAGTGTTACGCTGGTGTTGTGTAGACAACTGAAATCTTTCTCTCTCTAGTGTTACGCTGGGGTGGTGTAGACAATTGAAATCTTTCTCTCTCTAATGTTACGCTGGTATTATGTAGACAACTGAAATCTTTCTCTCTCTAATGTTACGCTGGGGTTGCGTAGGCAACTGAAATTTTTCTCCGTCTAGTGTTACGCTGGGGTTGTGTAGAAAACTGCAATAATTCTCTCTCTAGTGTTACGCTGGGGTGGTGTAGACAACTGAAATCTTTCTCTCTCTAGTGTTACGCTGGTTTTGTGTAGACAACTGAAATCTTTCTCTAATGTTACGCTGAGGTTGTGTAGACAATTGAAATCTTTCTCTCTCTCTAATGTTACGGTGGGGTGGTGTAGACAACTGAAATCTTTCTCTAATGTTACGCTGGTGTTGTGTAGACAATTGATATCTTTCTCTAATGTTACGCTGGGGTGGTGTAGACAACTGAAATCTTTCTCTCTCTAATGTTACGCTGGGGTTGTGTAGACAACTGAAATCTTTCTCTCTCTAATGTTACGCTGGGGTTGTGTAGACAACTGAAATCTTTCTCTCTCTAGTGTTACGCTGGGGTGGTGTAGACAACTGAAATCTTTCTCTCTCTAATGGTACGCTGAGGTTGTGTAGACAACTGAAATCTTTCTCTCTCTAGTGTTACGCTGGGGTGGTATAGACAACTGAAATCTTTCTCTCTCTAATGTTACGGTGGGGTTGTGTAGACAACTGAAATCTTTCTCTAACGTTACGCTGAGTTTGTGTAGACAATTGAAATCTTTCTCTCTCTAATGTTACGGTGGGGTGGTGTAGACAATTGAAATCTTTCTCTCTCTAATGTTACGCTGGGGTGGTGTAGACAATTGAAATCTTTCTCTCTCTAATGTTACGGTGGGGTGGTGTAGACAATTGAAATCTTTCTCTCTCTAATGTTACGGTGGGGTGGTGTAGACAATTGAAATCTTTCTCTCTCTAATGTTACGGTGGGGTGGTGTAGACAATTGAAATCTTTCTCTCTCTAATGTTACGGTGGGGTGGTGTAGACAATTGAAATCTTTCTCTCTCTAATGTTACGGTGGGGTGGTGTAGACAATTGAAATCTTTCTCTAATGTTACGCTGGGGTGGTGTAGACAACTGAAATCTTTCTCTCTCTAATGGTACGCTGGGGTTGTGTAGACAACTGAAATCTTTCTCTCTCTAGTGTTACGCTGGGGTGGTGTAGACAACTGAAATCTTTCTCTCTCTCTAATGTTACGGTGGGGTTGTGTAGACAACTGAAATCTTTCTCTAAAGTTACGCTGAGGTTGTGTAGACAATTGAAATCTTTCTCTCTCTAATGTTACGCTGGGGTTGTGTAGACAACTGAAATCTTTCTCTCTCTAATGTTACGCTGGGGTTGTGTAGACAACTGAAATCTTTCTCTCTCTAATGTTACGCTGAGGTTGTGTAGACAACTGAAATCTTTCTCTCTCTAATGTTACGGAGGGGTGGTGTAGACAACTGAAATCTTTCTCTCTCTAATGTTACGGTGGGGTGGTGTAGACAACTGAAATCTTTCTCTCTCTAATGTTACGGTGGGGTGGTGTAGACAACTGAAATCTTTCTCTCTCCAGTGTTACGCTGGGGTTGTGTAGACAACTGAAATCTTTCTCTCTCTAATGTTACGGTGAGGTTGTGTAGACAACTGAAATCTTTCTCTCTCTAATGTTACGGTGGGGTTGTGTAGACAACTGAAATCTTTCTCTCTCTAATGTTACGGTGGGGTTGTGTAGACAACTGAAATCTTTCTCTCTCTAATGTTACGCTGGGGTTGTGTAGACAACTGAAATCTTTCTCTCTCTAATGTTACGCTGGGGTTGTGTAGACAACTGAAATCTTTCTCTCTCTAATGTTACGCTGGGGTTGTGTAGACA
Source organism: Cepaea nemoralis (assembly GCA_014155875.1). NCBI lineage: Eukaryota > Metazoa > Mollusca > Gastropoda > Stylommatophora > Helicidae > Cepaea > Cepaea nemoralis. The sequence continues at coordinate 20,401 of JACEFZ010009909.1, forward strand.
ACTGAAATCTTTCTCTCTCTAATGTTACGCTGGGGTTGTGTAGACAATTGAAATCTTTCTCTCTCTAATGTTACGCTGGGGTTGTGTAGACAACTGAAATCTTTCTCTCTCTAATGTTACGCTGTGGTTGTGTAGACAACTGAAATCTTTCTCTCTCTAATGTTACGCTGGGGTTGTGTAGACAACTGAAATCTTTCTCTCTCTAATGTTACGCTGGGGTTGTGTAGACAACTGAAATCTTTCTCTCTCTAATGTTACGCTGGGGTTGTGTAGACAACTAAAATCTTTCTCTCTCTAATGTTATGCTGGGGTTGTGTAGACAACTGAAATCTTTCTCTCTCTAATGTTACGCTGGGGTTGTGTAGACAACTGAAATCTTTCTCTCTCTAATGTTACGCTGGTGTTGTGTAGACAATTGAAATCTTTCTCTCTCTAATGTTACGCTGGGGTTGTGTAGACAACTGAAATCTTTCTCTCTCTAATGTTATGCTGGGGTTGTGTAGACAACTGAAATCTGTCTCTCTCTAATGTTACGCTGGGGTTGTGTAGACAACTGAAATCTTTCTCTCTCTAATGTTACGCTGGTGTTGTGTAGACAATTGAAATCTTTCTCTCTCTAATGTTACGCTGGGGTTGTGTAGACAACTGAAATCTTTCTCTCTCTAATGTTACGCTGGGGTTGTGTAGACAACTGAAATCTTTCTCTCTCTAATGTTACGCTGTGGTTGTGTAGACAACTGAAATCTTTCTCTCTCTAATGTTACGCTGGGGTTGTGTAGACAACTGAAATCTTTCTCTCTCTAATGTTACGCTGGGGTTGTGTAGACAACTGAAATCTTTCTCTCTCTAATGTTACGCTGGGGTTGTGTAGACAACTAAATCTTTCTCTCTCTAATGTTACGCTGGGGTTGTGTAGACAACTGAAATCTTTCTCTCTCTAATGTTACGCTGGGGTTGTGTAGACAACTGAAATCTTTCTCTCTCTAATGTTACGCTGGTGTTGTGTAGACAATTGAAATCTTTCTCTCTCTAATGTTACGCTGGGGTTGTGTAGACAACTGAAATCTTTCTCTCTCTAATGTTACGCTGGGTTGTGTAGACAACTGAATCTTTCTCTCTCTAATGTTACGGTGGGGTGGTGTAGACAACTGAAATCTTTCTCTCTCTAATGTTCACGCTGGGGTTGTGTAGATAACTGAAATCTTTCTCTCTCTAATGTTACGCTGGGGTTGTGTAGACAACTGAAATCTTTCTCTCTCTAATGTTACGCTGAGGTTGTGTAGACAATTGAAATCTTTCTCTCTCTAATGTTACGGTGGGGTGGTGTAGACAACTGAAATCTTTCTCTCTCCAGTGTTACGCTGGGGTTGTGTAGACAACTGAAATCTTTCTCTCTCTAATGTTACGGTGGGGTGGTGTAGACAATTGAAATCTTTCTCTCTCTAATGTTACGCTGGGGTTGTGTAGACAACTGAAATCTTTCTCTCTCTAATGTTACGGTGGGGTGGTGTAGACAATTGAAATCTTTCTCTCTCTAATGTTACGGTGGGGTGGTGTAGACAACTGAAATCTTTCTCTCTCCAGTGTTACGCTGGGGTTGTGTAGACATATGAAATCGCTCTCTCTCCAGTGTTACGCTGGGGTTGTGTAGACAACTGAAATCTTTCTCTCTCTAGTGTTACGCTGGGGTGGTGTAGACAACTGAAATCTTTCTCTCTCTAATGTTACGGTGGTGTTGTGTAGACACCTGAAATCTTTCTCTAATGTTACGCTGAGGTTGTGTAGACAATTGAAATCTTTCTCTCTCTAATGTTACGGTGGGGTGGTGTAGACAATTGAAATCTTTCTCTCTCTAATGTTACGCTGGGGTGGTGTAGACAATTGAAATCTTTCTCTCTCTAATGTTACGGTGGGGTGGTGTAGACAATTGAAATCTTTCTCTCTCTAATGTTACGGTGGGGTGGTGTAGATAATTGAAATCTTTCTCTCTCTAATGTTACGGTGGGGTGGTGTAGACAATTGAAATCTTTCTCTCTCTAATGTTACGGTGGGGTGGTGTAGACAATTGAAATCTTTCTCTCTCTAATGTTACGGTGCGGTGGTGTAGACAATTGAAATCTTTCTCTCTCCAGTGTTACGCTGGGGTTGTGTAGACAACTGAAATCTTTCTCTAATGTTACGCTGAGGGTGTGTAGACAACTGAAATCGTTCTCTCTCCATTGTTACGCTGGGGTGATTTAGACAACTGAAATCTTTCTCTCTCCAGTGTTACGCTGGGGCTGTGTAGACAACTGAAATCTTTCTCTAATGTTACGCTGAGGTTGTGTAGACAACTGAAATCGTTCTCTCTCCAGTGTTACGCTGGGGTTGTGTAGACAACTGAAATCGTTCTCTCTCCAGTGTTACGCTGGGGTTGTGTAGACAACTGAACTCTTTCTCTCTCTAATGTTACGCTGGGGTGGTGTAGACAACTGAAGTATTTCTCTCTCTAGTGTTTCGCTGGGGTTGTGTAGACAACTGAAATCTTTCTCTCTCCAGTGTTACGCTGGGGTGGTGTAGACAACTGAAATCTTTCTCTCTCCAGTGTTACGCTGGGGTTGTGTAGACAACTGAAATCTTTGTCTCTCTAATGATACGGTGGGGTGTTGTAGACAATTGAAATCTTTCTCTCTCTAATGTTACGCTGGGGTGATTTAGACAACTGAAATCTTTCTCTCTCCAGTGTTACGCTGGGGTTGTGTAGACAACTGAAATCTTTCTCTAATGTTACGCTGAGGGTGTGTAGACAACTGAAATCGTTCTCTCTCCAGTGTTACGCTGGGGTTGTGTAGACAACTGAAATCGTTCTCTCTCCAGTGTTACGCTGGGGTTGTGTAGACAACTGAACTCTTTCTCTTTCTAATGTTACGTTGGGGTTTTGTAGACAACTGCAATCTTTCTCTCTCTAATGTTACGCTGGGGTGGTGTAGATAACTGAAATATTTCTCTCTCTAGTGTTTCGCTGGGGTTGTGTAGACAACTGAAATATTTCTCTCTCTATTCATATAGTGTCTCCTTAGCTCTACACCGCATTTGGTGTATGGTGCTACACCCACCATAATTTGATAGCCAAATAAGCAACGGGTTAAGACGTCATTACGCCGGCCTTCTTTAATTGCCAAGACATGTGCTAGTTCCCATGCTAGTCTTGGTCGATCTCTCAGCCCCGGTGACGTTTTTAACTGATTAAGTGACATCGGGTGATTAATCGTATTAAACTTCCCGTATCTGCCATAGTTTTCCCTATGTAACCCCTGTTAATTTAATATATAATAAAATGTTACGTCATAACTGTGACACACCCTTACTTCCAATTTTCAGCAATCCATTTTTCTTTGGTCCAAACCCACTGTTTATTTGGCACAGAATTTGTTAACAATTTGAATCCTCTTGCTGAGGATTGCATTTATGACCACAGGACCTAAAGGTGAGCGTCTAGCTATTACGCTGTTGCCGTGCCCTAAAGGCTATTGAGGTTGTCTAAAGGCTAAAGCTGTATTGATATGGGAAGCTGGGGTAATTACCATATTATTCATCCCAAGACAGTTCTTCTTCTTCTTCAGCGTTCCGAGCCATTGAGGTTCTTTGCTGCAAATACAATCCGTCTCCATTCGTCTCTCCGGTGGACCTTCTCTTGCCAGTCGTTGATTCCAAATGCTTGTAGGTCTGTACATGTATTATCTCTCCACCGCCTTCTTGGTCTACCTCGGGGTCTACGGTCATTTATTTCCTGAGTGTAAGCGAGTTTTGTTTCCCTATTATCTTCCATTCTTTTTATATGCCCTAGCCATTGTATTCTATTAGCCTTCATGATGCCAGTGATTAGCGGGGACTTAAACAGATCATAAATGTCTTTGTTACTTCTTCTTTTCCACTCTCCACTTTGTGTATCCCTAATGGGTCCAAAGATGCGTCTTAAAATTTTGTTCTCAAAGGTTTGTAACAAGGCTTCGTCTCCTTTTGTTGTACTCCAGGTTTCAGAGCCATACAGCACAACTGGTCTGATCAGTGTTTTGTATATTATGATTTTGGTGTTACGAGATAGCGCCTTTGATTTTAGTAGATGTTGTAACGCATAGTATATCTTATATCCAGAGTTGATTCTAGTTTGTATTTCTTCCCTTATGATGTTGGAGCAGTTGAAGATTGTACCCAGGTATTTGTATGTTTCCGTTCTTTTAATGGTCATATTATCTATTTGTATGTGGCCAGAGTTTTTAGCCATTCCATCTCTTGAAATTACCATATATTCTGTCTTATCTTGGTTGATAACCAGCCCCATCTGTTGAGCTTTTTCCTTTAAGTGAGTCAATATTTCCAATGTCTTTTGTTCACTTTGCCCTATAATATCTATATCATCTGCATAACCAAGCAGCTTGGATGTGCTTCCAATATCACATTCCACCTTTACCTTCCTTACAACTTTCTCTAGAGCCAGATTGAAGAGGAGCGGCGATAGTGCATCACACTATTTCAAGCCAGATGTTATTTGGAAGGGGTCTGATTTCCTGCCTTTATATGTTGCTATATTATAAGTATCTTCCATGCATAGTCTGGTCATGTTGATTAACTCAAGACAGTTCTATAACTACATAAACAGGGTTGTAGGCCCTTTCCGAATCCGTAAAGAAGAAGAACATAGAGGCTTTCAAATTTAAATGATACATACACATTCTTAGAAAACAGTGGGTCAATAAAATGGAAGACACTGACAGTCTACAATATCTGAACATCGACGTAAACTGGCTCATAATCGGTTTCATCTCGTGTGGCTAAAGTGAGAGGCGGTGCTGCAGCCACATTGGGAGTAATCTACACAGTACGACAGTCTGTTGCCAGAGTCCTCGCCGTCGTCAAACAGGCACATGAGGATAACCTGCGTAAATTTTACGGCAAGGAAGCCCACAAGTTCAAGGATCTCCGACAGAAGAGGACCAGGATCTTGCCTGGGGCTCTCATACTTTACAAGCTGAATTGCAAGAGCAAGAAGGAGGTGAGAAATAAGCGCCTTTATCCTTTGGGAAAATATGCGGTCAAGAAATAAAAATTGTCATTAAGCAACAAAAAAAACACCGTTAGCTCCAGCGACGGACCCATGAGACTTGGAAAGAAAAATAACACACGTGGACTGAATGACGGAGACCGGATTCGAACCCACAACCTTCGGAGCGCTAAGTAGGCGGATTAACCACTTCGCCACAAAGATGGCCCAGAAAGAAAAGTAATGGTAGGCATGGTTTCACAAGAAACAAAAACAGTTTTAGACCATCATTAAAGTAGGCAGAGGACATTACAGATACCGTGGGCGAAAAATACATGAGGCAGGGGAACTGGCAGGAGATCAAGATGCTTTCATGGTGGCAGTGACGTTCTGCGAAGGGCTGATACATTATGATGATGGCACAAATAATACCGACGTATCACCTTGTGATTATTGTTTGGTGTGCTAAATGGATACATAGATATCACATGTTTGGTAACCTGTGAGGATATTCATGTAGCTTGAGATTAAATCCATATTAGTTCTTTACTGATGGACACACACATAACTAAGAAGAGAACAGATGAAATCAGACTATGTACCGGTTAGTTAGCTGCATGCCCTTTACAAGACGTTGCGATCAACCCCGGCATGTGTTGGTTGTTTGTGATTTATTAGGAAATTTTACGTTCAGTAGTCCGCCGTTGCTTTCTGAACGGCCGACGCTTCATACCATCGAATTCAACGCAAAGCAATCTGCTTCCAAATCGCAGGCGAAGAATTTCGATTCCTCGACTTGATATTTCAGGGAATTATGAAACTAACTCCTATGCTATAATAATAAATAAAGTTTTGCATATCCTTTACAGGACATCGCTGTCAACATCAGCATCTTTCAGCTGATTGTTGATTTCTTCGCAAGATTACGCTCAGTAGTTTGCCATTGCTTTCTGAGCGACCGGCTCCATACTCTCATAAGTCACTGGCGCGACTCGAACCGCTTCCAATTCTCGTGCGCTCACGTCAACCACGAAAGTATTCGGGGTTACGGAGAAAGCTGCTAACTCCTCGGTCAGGGATACTGGCCTATGCTATAAAGGCCGGCAAAATATGTACTAGACAATATAAACATTAACAACTATACACAGCGTGATTTGAACCCGTATTCTAACCTTTAAAAGTGTGGCAAGCGAAGCTCTGAAGATCGTGAGACCACCGAAATAAGCAGGTACCTCTGGGTTCCTATTGAGAGACCATAACAGAGCAGGTGCTGATTTACCCTAGCAACTTAAAAGGTTGCTAAAGGCCGAAGACAATCTACAACAATGCGGATTTGGAAGTCAGTGGAAAACTACCAAATTAAGCATTATAGAAACGTCAACAGGAAGCCGATAAAGACGTGGACTGGTTGTAGTAATTTGTTAGTGAACAGTTTATCAACACTGCACATTGAACCTTTCAGTTTCTCCCTCAGCATATAGCGGCTGGTGACTACAGTTCTCGGTTGGTTGACTGTTCGCGTTTGGTTCCCTGTAGAACCCCGTTGTCTGGTTTCACCCCTTTTGACTTGATGGCCTAGCGGTCAGGTCAAGCATGCAGATTTACGATCATTTTACCTCCGGAAGTGTTCAATTTGAAACAGGGTTGCGTTGAGTTGAGTCAGGAACCGACCCTTCCAGCAACTGGGACATTCACATACGTGCTCCGTCTTTATCTTCAACAGCCAGCGGAGAGCCCCAATACTAATGGCAACAGTAGCAGTCTATCTGTTCTTGTGCACTATACACATGAACCCAAAGGGCCACAACCACGTCTACCTAATCGCCTACACGGATGGCTCTGTGCTATGAGGTGAAAGAATTGCCTGGGGGTTTGTGGCGAAAAATGGTGGATGATGTTAGGTGCAGTAATGAGTGGATTATGATACCAGAACATCTAGTCTGAGAAAGGAGGTGGAGGCAGTCACTGCAGAATTCCGCTGGCTGGAGGACAAACAGCCCAGACATCTCGTGATTGTAACGGAATCATAAAGTATAATGAGAAAGGTGAAGACAGGCATGCTTAGGGCATAGCGTCGCCCTTTAATACATCAATAAATAAAATAGAGCGCATCTGCTGGATTTATTTCCTTAGGGCAATGATAAGGCCTGTCGTATGACTTTAGAGCAGTGTTTCCCAACGTGGGGCCCACGCCCCACAGGGGGGCAATTCGATTGTTAAGGGGGGGGGGGCAATTGAAAATGGAAGAAATCGGCTGAATATAACAAAACGGGGAGACTTGAGACTGAAGTTAACTAAATTGGAACCTGACATAAGATCTCTTTGCAGCAAGCATCAAGCGCAAGGATCTCACTAAATTTAAATAATAAATAATTACTAATAATTAAAATAATATAGAAAAATCTTTCATTAAAATTATTTTGTACTTGAATTTCAGTTCTCCATTATATGTTTTGAAAATTTACTTACTGTGTTTGCTCAATAATTACCTAGTGATTTCTTCCTAAAACCTATCATTCAAGTTTCTTTTGTAACATTTCAATTTTTGAATATTAAAAATAATGTATATGTTGAGGGGGGGGGGGGGGCGTGGGGCGGGGGAGGGGGCAATATGAATTTTAGAAAGGCTTAAGTGGGGCATGGCACAAAAAAGGTTGGGAAACACTGCTTTAGAGGATCAGAATAAGACAACTGATATAAAAAAAAAAGAGTTTAACATTATAAGACATCCACAATTTACATTTATAAATCGGTAAAAAGCTTGTGACAGAGTTTACACATATGCCAAAAGGTTTGCCTGAGAAAATTTGGAAATAGCAAGCACCTGATCAATGTTTGCAACAGCAATATATATATATATATATATATATATATATATATATATGAGAGTCAGGTCTTAGTCAGATATGACTGAGCTACCGTATGACAGTAGACGGTACTACCTGCTTTCTGTCAGCGCCGAATGTTGGGCGGCGCTTACCAAACCCGACACCCCACATTGTGCCAACGGCTTCGGGCGGAAGAGCGCAATTGGGAGGGTACTAGCCTTATCATGGTGCGAGGAAATGCAACCCAAAGACAAAATAAGTCATGGCAGGGCAGACCAGGCCCTAAGCCTTGGTTGGCAGCTGGTCTAGGATCGAAGCTCCGACAGGCGGACAGTTAGAGCATTGCTTTGCTGATCCGGCAGCTTCTGCAGCTTGTCTTGTTCCAGATTATAGGTGTCAACTTTCCTCTGGAGTGAACTAGGCAGGCCGAGAGAGAGGGATCATGCTGCATGGGCAACACATGGTTTCTTTATTTTAGCCCAGGCTTTGTGCTATGGAGAGGCAATAACTCCATCCCTGGTCTTAACCGGTCTCGGAATCAAAGCGAGAGGCAACTGTTACGGGTTATAAGTCCTTGTCAGTTGGCGTAGACATGGGGCGCCACGCGTTGCCTCTGACGGTGGGAGACACCTACAGGTGTCACTGATCAGCTACCGCCCGCCTCAAGCTGGGCAGCCCCCAGCCAATTGGGTGCTGATCCGCCACAGCCTGCCTGCTTCAATGGGTGCTTGGGGCTAGGACAAAATCTGAATCGCAGGCTGTAAAACCAATGCACCAGGTACTAATAAAAGAATAGAAACCTCAAGCTACGGCTTGCAACCTGGAACGTGAGAACCATGTGTCCAGGATTTTCCACTGACTTGACAAATATTGACGATGTGAGAAAAACGGCTGTGATTGATGCTGAACTCAATCGTCTTAACATTGATATTGCTGGCCTGCAGGAGACTCGCCTCGCTGAGGAAGGGTCACTCAGGGAAAACAATTACACCTTTTTTTGGAAGGGAAGAGGGCAGGCAGAAAAAAGGCAACATGGTGTGGGCTTTGCAGTGAAGAATTCGCTACTGGGAATGATTGATATCCCAGCTGGAGGTAATGAAAGATTATTATCACTGCGCTTGGCAACCTCTTGTGGATTTGCCACCATTCTCACTGCATATGCACCGACACTCGCTTCCTCTGATGATGTGAAGGATACGTTCTATGAGCAGCTAGACTCTGCGATCAAGGCAGTTCCAAAATCCGACTACATTTATATGCTCGGTGATTTCAATGCTCGTGTGGGCAAGGACTCGAGTTCATGGCCAGTGTGCCTTGGAAAATACAACATCGGTCGCATGAATGATAATGGGCAAAGGCTGCTGGAGCATTGCACTAGAAATGACCTATGTATTACAAACTCCTTTTTTAAAACAAAAGAGATGCATAAGGTCACATGGAAACATCCAAGATCCAGCCATTGGCATCAGCTGGACTTCATTATCACACGGAGACAACATCTGAACCATACATCATTAACTCGAAGTTACCACAGTGCTGACTGTGATACAGATCATTCTTTGGTTGTTGCAAGGGTTAGACTGAGACCAAAGAGAATCTACACAGCTAAACACAAGTCTAGCCCCAGGATTAATATTACTAACACTCACGATCCTGGAAAGTGCTTTGAATTTCAACAGCAACTTGAAGACGCTTTCAATGATACATCAGAAAATTGTATAGTAAATGATAAATGGAGTAAACTTAAGGAAACTATTTATAAAACAGCGGTAGGGGTTTACGGCACTGTGGATCATAAGAGGCAGGACTGGTTTGCGGCAAACAGCCAGATACTGCAGCCCTTGATTGATAAAAAGAAGATAGCTCTCTTAAGAAACAAGGAAAGACCAACGCGTAACACTCTGAGTGAGCTGAAGCAAGCGAGGAAGGATGTACAAAAGGCTGCCAGGCAGTGTGCGAATGACTATTGGATCAAGTTATGTGAGTCCATTCAAATCGCAAGTGATAAGGGAAACATCAGAAGCATGTATGAAGGGATAAAGAAAGCCTGTGGTCCAATGATCAAAAGAAGTGCACCGCTGAAAACCTTGACTGGAGAAATCATCACTGATAAGAAACAGCAGATGGATAGATGGGTCGAGCACTATTTAGAGCTTTACTCAAGTGAGACCAAGCTAGCGGATGATGCCCTCAACGCCATAGAGGCCCTGCCAACTCTTGACCACCTGGACACACTTCCCACTATAACAGAAGTTAAGTGTGCTATAAATGAGCTTGCATCTGGCAAGGCTCCAGGATAAGGATGGGATTCCAATAGAGGTAATCAGGAGTGGGCAAGACACACTCGCTCTACAGATCCACCAGCTAATAGAGCTATGCTGGCGAGAAGGACAAGTCCCACAGGATTTCAAAGATTCAAACATCATAACGCTGTACAAGAACAAGGGAGATCGGAGCGACTGTAACAACTATAGGGGTATCTCACTTCTGTGTATTGTTGGGAAAGTATTTGCCAGAATTGTCCTGCACAGACTTCAAGTCCTGGGAGATCAAGTCTACCCCGAATCACAGTGCGGCTTCCGTCAGAACCGGTCTACCATTGATATGATATTCTCATTGCGACAGATGCAAGAAAAATGCCGGGAACAAAATCAGCCACTGTTTATTGCCTTCATCGACCTCACAAAGGCATTCGATTTGGTCAGTCGTGAGGGTCTGTTCAAAGCACTAAAGAAGATTGGCTGCCCACCAACTCTTCTGTCCATTGTGGAATCGTTCCACACAGGCATGAAGGGTATAATCAAGTTTGATGGCTCAACTTCAGAAGAGTTTGAAATCAAGAGTGGAGTTAAGCAAGGTTGTGTACTATCCCCCACCCTCTTTGGGATATACTTTTCACTTCTACTGAAATATGCCTTTCGTGATCAGGATGACGGTATATACATTCACTCACGCTCAGATGGTGGCCTCTATAATGCTCAGAGATTGAAGGCCAAGACCAAAATTAGCAGGGTACTAATCAGAGAGTTGCTTTTTGCGGATGATGCTGCGATTACGACCCACTCTGAGGAAGAATTACAACATCTACTATCTGCATTCTCCAATGCTTGTTCTGAATTTGGTTTAACAATTAACAAAAAGAAGACACAGATTATGTCACAAGGTGCACATGGTGTACCATCAATCTTTATTGACGACGCCGAACTGGAGATAGTAGACCATTTTACATATCTAGGATCAGAGGTAAATAGCAAATTATCCCTCGATCAGGAAATCAACATCAGGATTGGCAAGGCAGCAACAACAATGAACATGTTAGCAAAAAGAGTCTGGGAGAACAGGAAGCTTACTGCCAAAACAAAAGTCCTCGTCTACCAAGCCTGTGTCCTTAGTACTCTTCTTTATGGCAGTGAAACCTGGACAACTTACTCACGCCAAGAGAAACGTTTAAACAGCTTTCATATGCGGTGTCTGCGAAGAATACTTGGTATTAAGTGGCAAGACAAAATCACAAATACTGAAGTATTGGAAAGATCAGGTTGTGTGACGGTGTATTCCATGCTCAGTCTTCGTAGACTTAGATGGATAGGACACGTTAGGAGGATGGATGATGGTAGAATACCAAAGGACATCTTTTTGGTGAATTACAGACGGGTAGGAGATCTCAGGGTCGGCCTCTACTACGATACAAAGATGTGTGTAAGCGGGACATGATTGATACAGGCATTGATAATGCACATTGGGAGCACGTCGCCGCTGAACGTGTTGCATGGAGGGCAACTATCAGAAATGGAATAAAGACAAAGGAGAAAATGATTGCAGATAAAGCACACACAGAGCGTGAGAGACGTAAGATGGTGCAAAATGGTGGAAGTGACCATGTTTTCACATGCACCTACTGTGGGCAAACATTTGCAGCAAGAATTGGCCTTACCAGCCACACTCGCCACCGCCATGGATCGTAGTTATTAAGCCTTTTTGAAGCACAATGTACCAAACTATCGTCTGTCAAGACGGAAAGGTGCCAATGATATATATATATATAGAGATCTATATATATATATATATATATATATATATATATATATATATATATATATATATATAAAGTAATATTTGTATAAGTAAAAAGTCAGGTAACTCAAAGCTTTTCGAAGTGAATTCAGGTGCACGACAAATTTGTGTCTCTTCCACTACTGTTTATAAAATCTACAGACAATATATATCGATAAGAACCGGGAAGGTTAACCCTGTCAACATACGCCTGAAAAAGTCGGCCGAAAGGCGCAAATATCGCAGCTCTGCTATAAACAGGTACAACGCAATTACACCCAAAACAAAAATTTCGAACGAACGAAGAAGAGGAAGAAAATATGTAGAGAAGGAGAGACTGAAAAAGAGGATAATATTTCAGTTCAGAATTGTAATTTGGTAATAACCAATAAGTACTAGCAGAAAATGGAGAAAGCCTTCAGAATCACCTAAATCAAGTCAATACCAAGTTTGAGAAATACAGCATGAGAATAAGCATTAAAAAGGCAGAGAAAAATTGGCGATAGGCAGACTGTCAGAAAACCTGTCAATAAAATTCAGAACTCAGAAATAAAATAAACAAGTGAATTTAAATATATTGCCAATTTTCACCTCAGATGAAAGAATGAATAGTGAAACCAATACCGTTTGTGAAAAGGCAAATCAGGTACTGAGACAATTAGCGCCACTTCTCGTTATAGAAAGATATCTATAACTACCAAGGTAAATCTCAAAAGAATCATATTTGGCCGACATTATACTATCTGTGACAAACAGAAACGCTTACTGCAAATAACGAGCGCAAAATAACAGAGATGGGGTGTTTCAGAAGAGCTGTGGGAGTAACGCAGAGAGATAGAATTAAAAACGAGGAATTTAGAAGAAAACGAAATCTGAATCCTAATTCATTTACGAACAGAAAGATTAAATGGCTTGTCCAGCTCACAAGAATGCCTTGGTACCAACTACTACAAAGAGCCACATTGATAAAATATAAAGAGAAAGGGTAAGAGCACGTAAAAGACGGAGTGATGGTATGAAGAACAACGTTAAACAAATGAAGCCCAGCCTATACAGGGAACCTGAAATAGCGCACAAAAGATCCTTACATCCTCACTCCCCAACACTCCACTGAGGTAACTGGAGGAAAAGAAGAAGAGAAGGGAGTAGAAGGAGCCACAAGTTGTAAGCTGTGTAATTGTTGTGGTTACCTGTGCTTATGTATGTGTCTGCGCTCGCCCGATAAAGATTACACAAATTAGATCGAAAACATGTGTTTGTTATTTTATTATAACTGCATAGATCATACGAGAGAAGACATTAGATAACAGGAATTTTACGAATAACTAATTTTAAAATAAAGCGAACTAGACATTGTGTCTCTGTTATTTTCAACAACATCTTCAGCTTGACAGTACACTTGGCCCACCACTCCACTAGCTTGTTGATGCCGTCTATGAAAAGAAATTTTAGGGTATGGCCTGAAACCAATTTTGCTTGTCCCCCATTATTTCATTGTCATCAGCAAACCTTTGACTCCACAAATCTTCTTTCAATGATACAGCAAATAAAAATCAGATGGCGCCATGTCTGCACTGCATGCTAGATGTTTCAAATTTCAGAACACGTAGTGCATTCACTGTATGCGCAGCAGTATGAGGGTGGGAGTTGTCGTGCAGCAACGATTCCTTGTGAGAAAAGTCCACGGTGTCTTCCATTTTGAAATATTTTCTATCCGTTCAAAATCCGCTCAAACAACTATCTTCTTATTGTACCATCATACTTCTGTATATTTCTTCAGGTTTCACATCATCAGACACCAAGACCGATAGTAGGGCAACCTTTTGGTAAATACTATTGCTCATGCGCAAACAGCTTTATCATAAAGACCCTCCATTGCGTATTACTTAAGAACCAGTTTGTGGTCTGAAATCAGATTTTCCGTTGTCTATACTCTTCCATAGCCGGCTTCGTGGCTTAGAGGTTATGACTTTTCTCCGTAATCTCATATACTCTCGTGGGTAACGTGATGCCGGTGAGAATCAGCAGTGGTTCGAATCGCATCGGTAACTTACAGGGTATGTGAGCCGGCCGCTCAGAAAGCAATGGAAAACTACTGAGCGTAATCTTGCCAAGAAATCAACATACAGCTGAAAGATGCTGGTGTTGACAGCGATGTCCTGTAAAGGATATGCAACAAAAAGAAATACTCTCCCATGCACTTTATAATACAATTCCTGTTACTTAATGACTTTAGCTCGTATTTTCGTAAACACACACAGCTCCTTCACTTCCCGGGCACCAAATCCGCGTTGCAGAGACACGCATTGCCACCCATCTGCATCATGCACAGGATCTGACATAATGACAGAGTAAGCGGAACGGGACGGGTGCCGTACTTTGTGGCCTCAGATCTCTTCAGGCCTGGTGTTTGTGGCTGTGGTAGTGCGGCGGTTGTGGTTGTGGTAGTAGTATCTTCGGTGTGTGCATCTGTGGAGTTGAAATACATGATGATAGGGTCTTGGCGCCTTTTAACATCGGTCTGGAACGATAATAGCAAGGGAGAATTAACTTAGATGGAATAAAATACTTGGTAGTAGACATGAGTTCATTCAAGGACAGAGGGACAGATAAACAAGCATACATACAATCAGAGTGACAGATAGGCAGACAACCAGACAGACAGACAGACGGAAGTACAAATGGATGGATGGATGATTGGGTGGATGGATGGATGGATAGACAGACAGATAGATAGATAGATAGATAGATAGATAGATAGATAGATAGATAGATAGATAGATAGATAGATAGATAGTAATCAAATCAAATCAAATCAACTTTATTAGGGTCACAAATTGGGCGCGCAGGCCCGTCTTACATTAAGCCCCTTCCAATAACTCGTCTTTCGTTCATCAAGAGCATTATACATTTATATAGGAAGAAAAATAAACATTGTGAAATGATTGTTGTAAACATAAACAAGGCAAATTACCATGTTATGAGGCCCATCTCCCACCTACCCATACAACACCCCACCCACACACACACCCCACCTACCCACACACACACACCAAGGGACACATACATACCCCACCAACCTACCCAGCCCCCACCCACACACACTGCCCTCACCTGTTCCCCCCACCAAAACACACTTGCCACCCACAAACATTCCCCGACCAACCCACACATCCCACACCCACCCACATACAAAACCTAACCCACACATCCTCTCCCCACGCACACCTCAAACTACCCATTCCCCAAACCTCATCTCCATCGACCACATATTCCCCACCCACAATCCCCCACCAACCCACACATCGCACATCCACTCACACATCCCCAAACCATACACACACATCCCCACCAACTGACATCTCCCTACCCCCCCCCCCCCCCCACATACACACATCTCCCTAACCACCCATACAGCCCCAATCCACTCACACACCCCCCACCACCCACACATACATCCTCCACCCACCAACACATGCCTTAACCCAATCTCCCACCCACCCACACATGCCTTAACCCAATCCCCCACCACACAATACCCCACCCGCACATCACGTAATCCCCGACCACGCAATATTCCCAACCCACGCACCGCACACAAATATATCCCTCACCAACGCATCCCACACCCACATACCACTACACATCTCCATCTACACACCACACATATATCCCCCACCCACACCACACAGATACCCTTACCATCCACCCCACATACCCCCACCCACACACCACAAAAATCCCCATCCACACACACATACCTCACCCACACAATATCCCCAACCAACACACGACACACCTCTCCCCACTCACACACGCATTCCCATCCCGTCTACCAACAAACACTCACTCACGCACACATCCTCCACTACGCACCCACACACTCCCACCCTCACACTCCCAACCAAACATCTCTCGATCGCAATACCCCTACCCACACACATCCTCCACCCACTCACGCATCCCACCCCGACACATACACATCCCTTACCCACCTACACATCCCTAAGCCACTCACACACCCCACCCACACATTCCCCATCCACGCACACATCTCCACCCACACACCCCACCACCCACACATACTACCCCCAACCACCACACATCCCCTACTCACCCACACATATACCCCACCCATGCACACATTCCCCGCACCCTATCACACACATCCCCCACACCACACACTATCCCCCACCCACACACATATCCTCACCCATACCAACACAAACATACCCCCACCCACACACCATGCACACATCCCCCACCAACACACCGCAAACATATCTCAAACCCACACACCATACACTTCTCCCCACCTGCCCTTGCATCCTCAATCCACCCAACACAATCCCCTACCCACACAACCCCGCCACCCAAACATACTTCCTCAAACCATCCACACATCTCCACCCACATAGACACACATCCCCCGCACCCGTCCCATACACATATCCTCCACCCATACACACATCCCTCACACCCATTCCCACACCCCTACTTTCACCCCCACACATCCATCCACACATCCCACCAACACCCACAAATATCACTACCCACCAAAACCCACACACTCCAACCCATCCAAACGCATTCCCCCACCCACACATATCCCTACACACAGACACATCCTCCACACACACTCACACCTCCTCACATCTAGACACATACAAAATGTCTCACGTTAGCATTGAAACTAGTATGAACAAACTCCCACACTTTACTCACACACATACACTGACAATTGTCATGAGCAGTCTCATAAAAATGTTAAACATTGAGAAAAATTTGTACATAAAAAGTATGTGACGAAAAAATAGTGATGATTCCACACACGGAGAAGGCAGGCACACACACACACACACACGCACGCACACACACACACACACATACACACACATTCACTCTCACGCTCACTCATTCTGTCTCTCATTCACACTCACTGACTCTCTCACTCAAACTACAGTAATGAACATGAGTTTATATTATGAATGATAAAATCAAATGGTATTTAACTGATAATATGACAGATGAGAACACACAAACATATGGATTCCCGTGTTACATAACATGCGTGTTATATGACATGCATCTGCTCAGCTCTCTCTCTCTCTCTCTCTCTCTCTCTCTCTCTCTCTCTCTCTCTCTCTCTCTCTCTCTCTCTCAGTGTATTCTTTCATATACACAAATTCACACGCATGCGCGCGCTCACACACACACGCACACTAACACATCAACTCTCCCACTGTCTCACTACCTCACACACAATCCTTCACACACACACTCACTCTCTCAATCACACTCTCTCACACATACACATACGCATGAACGCATGCACGCACGCACATACTCCCTCACTCACTCTCACACATACATGTACGAATGCATGCACTGACACATTCCCCCACCATTTCTCGCTCAATCACTCTCTCCACAGACACGCATGCACGTGGGCACAAACAAATTCACTCTCTCACTCTCTCTGTGACACCCACTTTCTCTCTCTCTCTCTCTCTCTCTCTCTCTCTCTCTCTCTCTCTCTCTCTCTCTCTCTCTCTCTCTCTCTCCCATAGATAGATGAATAGATAGATAGATAGATAGATAGATAGATAGATAGATAGATAGATAGATAGATAGATAGACAGATAGATAGATAGATAGATAGATAGATAGATGATAGATAGATAGATAGATAGATAGATAGATAGATAGATAGATAGATAGATAGATAGATAGATAGATAGATATATAGATAGATAGATAGATAGATAGATAGATAGATTGACTGACGGACGGACGGGCGGAAGGACGGACACATGAATGGATTGATGGTGGATGGATGGACGGACAGACAGACAGACTGACTATACGGCTGGCAGATATACAAACAGAGGTGCATGTCAGCACAGTGGACTCAAGGGCTAGAATTTATGTCTTCCAGAGACCAAACGACAAGCGAGGGGAACAACTTGAGACTGCAGTTAAATCCTCTGCCATTGCCTACATCGAGTCATTATGAGGACTGAACTTGACCGGGACCAGCCCCGGCGAGGACAACACAAGAAACAATAAGTACGTAGTAGTGCTAATAGAGAAAGAAACCAACAAACGAAAGACTGTGGAATCTAGTAGGCCCAAGACCGGTCTTTATCAGGACCAGCATAAGACAGAAAGAAAATAACCAAACAGCACAAAATAACTTTATCCAACAAACAGAGCGGAACCAATAAAACCAGTATGAATTAGGACTAGACTAACAATCCACACAACCACGGATCTCAACAATAACCACTGCTGAGGAAGCAGGTTAGACGAGACCGAATTTGGAATTATTTTTCGAAAATTGGAATTAGAAACCACAAACTGACCAAATCACCAACCAACCAACCAACCAACCAACCAACCAACCAAACAACCTACCTCCAACCGGCCATTCAGTTAATCAGTTAAACAAACGATTGAACTATCGACCAACCACACACCACCGACCAACTGTTCAATTGACCGAGAGAAAGCCCGATCATTCAGTCACCAGTCATTCAACCGGTTGACCGATTTGCCCCGGGAACTTTATCCCGGTGAAAAAAGTGCAGAAGTCCACCGAAAGGCGCAACAATCGCAGCTCTGCTATCGGCAACGAGGTTACGGGTGCAGTTCGTAATCTCTCAGACCGTCTTGCTTTGTGTTTTTTTCCTACCAAGGAATGAAGTTCGCTGTTTAAAAAGTTGTTATATTCAACTTCTTGCTTTGTGTTTTTGTGAGCAATGTATATCTACTTCCATCTTGACTGTCGCTTGACAGCGGGATGTCTCCGTAGCCAAGTGGTTAGGCCACCTGCCTCGCGATGCGAAGGTTGTGGGATATTTTTCCGGATCCCATCATTCGGTTAAAGACTGCAGTTATCTTGGAGATTCCAGGGAATAAATCACAAGAGCTACAGAGTTCTTGTGCTGTGCGACAATTTCGGCAGGCCGCCTTGCGGGAAGACACTGAGCCATATGGGATGAAACCTGGTGGAATGAAGACGACACTCTTGCCTTTGCACCTTATACCTGATTCAGTGGCGAAGGATATTATCGCCACGTGTGACTTCTATTTGGAAAGAAGGGCGATACATCGTCATACTAGGATCACAGTATTATTTGTTTTGTTTCGTGCATCTTCCACAGGTTCAATGCCCAGTGAATGGATATTTACATTATACTGCTTGATAGTTTGATTTTCTACCATGCTTGGTCCAAACCTACTTTTTGTCTGTCACTGAATCAGTTAAACACTTTCAATCTCTATCATAGAGGTTTCACACTTTGGCACAATAAAGACCAAGAAATCGATCGCTATATTTTTTCCTCATAGCGAAGGACGAAAGCTAGAATTAAACCCTTGTCCAATAGAGCTCATATCGTTGTCAGAATAATATCCAAACCGTTACCTCAACGCACCCACTTTGCAATGAAAGTACTACTTTGTAACATGCCACGAGCGTCTACGCCACTCTGTAAGGCACACGATGCTGACTGTCTGTACTGTAATGGCACCTGGCCGTCTTGACAGACGATAGTTTGTTACATTGTGCTCCAAAATATCATAATAACCCGTGGCCGGGACCAGGGATGGCGTTATACCTCTCCATATCACAGAGCCTGGGCTGAATTGTAGAGACCATGTGTTGCCCATGCAGCATAATCCCTCTCTCGGCCTGCCTAGTTTACTCCAGAGGAAAGGTTACACCAATACCCTGGAACAAGACAAGCTGCAGAAGCTGCCTGATCAGCAAAGCAATACTCTAACTGTCCGCCTGTCGGAACTTCGATCCGAGAACAGTTGCCAACTAAGGCTTAGGGCTTCATCTGCCCTGCCACGACATTAAGTCTTTAGGTTGCATTTCCTTGCACCAGGATAAGGCTCTTCCGCCCGAAGCCGTTGGCACAATGTGGGGTGTCAAGTTTGTTGAGGACCGCTCAACATTCGGCGCTAACAGAAAGCAGATAGTACCAGCACTGGGTTAACAAGAGATCTAAATAAGTATAGAACGACTTACTGTGACCAATGCAGCCACACCGGTATCTCAACAGCTGGGTTGCCTCACCAACCATCGCCTGGGGGATGCTGCACACGTGATCACACGTATACAACAGCGATAACGCTGTTGCTAGGCTACCAGCCATGAGGACCAGGTACGTGATGACGCGCATTATTGCCTTATTGTGCTTCCTATAGAATTTGGAGTACAAATGGCAAGTATGTTATTGGTTATACGAATCCACTAAATGCTGAAACAATCGTTGTCGTCATCATCATCATCACCATCATCATCATCATCATCATCATCATCATCATCATCATCATCATCATCATCATCACCATCATCATCATCATCATCAGGAGTCATGCTTATAAGCGTAGGCGGTAGTAGTTGGGCCATCTCGGGATCCTTCTTGGCGAAGTGGTAACTCAGCCTGCCTCGCGCTCCGAAGGTTGTAGGTTTGATTCCGGACATCACGACTGCAATTTCCTCGGTGACTCTTGGGGTCGTCGCTGGAATTAAGGATCTCGTGCTCTGTCCGACGCTTTCGGCAGGCCACCCTCTGGAAAGAGACCGCACCATATGGAATAAAACCTGGTGACATGAAGTCGACCCGCTTGTCTTTTAAATTCTTAAATTGGCCATCTCACATGATCACCGGAACCTCAGGTCAGGCCTGTGCTATTGTCATCATCACCATCATGATTATGGCCAGAATATCCGAGTATTTATCTCCCCTCCTTTCCCTTGCCCATTCCCCATCAAGTGTGCCAGTTGTCAGTAAGTTTTCAAGTTTATTTCTTCTCATAACATGCCCCAAAAAATCTTGACGGCCTACGTCCAATTTCTCTAATCACTTTACTGTTTCATCTGCTTCTTAAGAGATCAGACAAGTGTATAAGAACGCTCGCTACTAAGCTTCCGGTGTCCTGATGTCGAGATACCGGGTTTAAGCCCAACATATGTGAGCTGGACTAAAATGTTGACGTCTAGTTCTTGACTTTGGGGTTCAGTTACGAGTAACTCAGGCGTCGGAGTAGATTCCACTGATGGCGAGGGACACTGGTAATAAGGGAAAGCTTATCCACACGCAAAAATCAGTCCAGCGTAAACTACGCTCGATTTCAACGCGAGAAAACAATACAAATATGCTTCTTAAAGAACTGTAGCATTCGATTGTTCTCTCTGTCCCTGATATTCTTTGCATTTTACTCTGAAATAATAATATCTTGTGATCATGGACATGCCTATGTATTCTCCATATCCCTCAGAAGATTGTGAACACTTATAGTTCCAACGGACAATCGGTTATGTCACGACACTACCTCGTCCTCTAGCAAGATCCTTCCTGCTAACGCTGAATTGGATTCCTGATCCCATACGTTGCTGTTCATAAATAAACAAACATGTATTGTTTTTCTGCTCTTATGAGTAGAACAAAGAAATAGAGACTAGAGATCACACTAGACACCATAAGCAATAGTTACCGACCGGGTTTCGAACCTGTTATCTCCAATTCACAACAGCGTCTCATTGCAGGAACAAGTATACTTCGACGCAAGACCAACTAGACACCATACTTCTATGAGCGCCTAACAAGACATGTGTGTTTATCTTTGAACTGTTTAAGTGGCCACAGGCCCGGACTGTGGCAAACGGGTTACGAACCGCGTTAGAAACACAGCATCCGGCGATTTGGCAACAGACCGCTTTGCGCTGGTTTCCATACAAAGGCATGAGTTCCAGTTGTTCAGAAAGCAATTAAAATTACCAAACGTAATCTTGCGAAGAAATGACAAACCGCTAAACTGCTGGGATTGACTGCGACGTTCTGTAAAGGATATGCAACTAAGTTTCCTCTAAGGTAGTGGTTCTCAACCTTTATTTTTCTTCGTATTTCCTCCCTTTAAATTCCTCTATCACCGCTCCTACACAGTATACGTAAAAATGGAAGCTAAATTTAATAACACTTACTAGAACAAGTCTAGGCGTCCGACATAAAACGTGATTTGCGGGTCTACTTAGTTATAAAACGAATTTCAGAAGGGCGAGAAGTACAGAACCGTAATGTATGGAGGGAAAAACAATAACGCGGTCTTAAATAATCTTAATTCTCTCTCCCCCTCCCCATGAAACCTCTAAAGTCCCCCCCCCCCCCCGGGGGAGGGGGGGGAATTCCCCACCGGTTGAGAACCACTGCTGTAAGGATTTCCTACTTGAAATGTCCATCAGATGTAGCCGCATGTGGTCATTGATTTGTGTTTCCTTGTGCAACAGGCCATCATTTGTAGAGAGGACCAACTCTCTCTCTCTCTCTCTCTCTCTCTCTCTCTCTCTCTCTCTCTCTCTCTCTCTCTCTCTCAGCCACGGTGGCCCCGAGGCCAGCACGCTTGCCTGCCTGCCCGATGGACCTGTGGTGGAATCCCCATCTCAGAGCATTTGTGTTTGTTATGATTGGTTTCTGCTGCCAGGTAGAAAGAAGCAGTTTAAACTGAGCACACGAACATGTCATGGGAAGAAATGGGACCGGTGTACTAATGACCACATACTTAGACCGGGTGTCGTTTGGTCACTTACATCCATGGGAATTTGACTATTCATAAATCTTAAAACACTACTAAAATATTTAACGGTACCTCAATGTATAACAGTTATATATTGGTGGACTTGTGTATGCATATCAATTATGTAATGGTTGACTTGTGTATGAATATCAATCATATAAGTGTGAAAGTGCGTATTTATATCGATTATGTAATTGTGGAAGTGTGTATCTATATCAATTATATAATGGTGGAAGTGTGTATCTATATCGACTATGTAATGGTGTGAGTTTGTGTATTTATCCCATTTATAATGGTTGAAGTATACATGTATTTCCCTGACTTAAGCCGGTCTCCCTGGCCTAGGCGTTAACGTCTTTCTCCGTAATTTCGCATATTCTTGTGCAAGGATATGCAAGACACACAACATACATGTACATCACATATACAATGGCGGAAGAATGTATATTTCACATATATAATAATAGAAACACCAGCAATGATGGTGATACTGTATTAAAACAATCAACAGATGTCGTTGACTTCAGATGTATGACATGCTCAAAAACTTACTCTTAGGAAGATATTGTGAAGGTTTTCCCTAGCCTCTTTCAATCACAAGTATGCAGGTTTGGCCATGGAAAGGTCCCATGGAAGGGGATGGGATGGGACAGTTTGTACACATTTGTATTTCCCATGGGAGAACATAGGACAGTAGCCATGTCATAGCAACTTGATCTACGTCAGAGCTACCATTAATTTTGTTTATTTTTTTTTCTTTTCAAAGCCTTTTATCATTCTTCTTTTCTGTATATATTTGTATCTATTCTTTATCTTGTGGTGGGACACCGGATAAATAAATAAATACACTTAGCCGTTTATTATATAATATTAAATTTTGGTGCGTCACCAGCAAAAATAGAAGACACTGGTTAAGTCACGTTGTTACTAAGAAGAAAGGGAATGAGGACACCAATAAATGGGCCAATGATTGGAATCGCTTTTTCTAAGTCTGTTGTTCCAACTGTTATTTCATTCATCAAGGATTTAAATCTTTCTTCTGAATCATCTGCTGTATGTAAAGTAGCAGGAATTGTAGAACAAAAGCCGAAAAGTGATTTTGACTTCTTATTTTTTGGATCCTCCACCAAACAAAGCACTTAAGTTTGATGACCCCAGAAACAAATGCCTGGAGATGAAGTCACAATGTTTCAAAAATTACGGCAACCAACTTCACAACCATTAAATTATTGGGAAAACGATCATAGGTTTCCACTGCTAAAAGCAAGTGCGAAAATTGTTTTGGCCATACCAGTTGAGTTCTTACGGGGGTATGTGAGCCGGTCGCTCAGAAAGCTATGGCAAACTACTGGGCGTAATCTTGCCAAGATATCAACAACAGCGGTAAAATGCTGATGTTGACGGCGATGTCCTATAAATAGGATATGCGGGGGAAAATGAATTTAAAAAAGTGTCATCAGCAGCAGTAGATCGCTTATTTAGTGCAGCTGGATTGTTGAGTAAGTTACGAAAACGGATGTTACCAGCTCTCGTTATAAACTTTGTGTATATCAGATTTGCATGTAAGATGAGAATTGTGGAAATGGTTTAGGGATTACCTGGATTAATTGAATTATTGGAAACAGTCGATCAGCAGGAAATTGATAATGTGCTGAATGAGCAGAGTGACTCAGAAACAGAATGAGAGTGTCAGTCAGAATGACACTGAATTGTCATATTTAGTTTAAACTTTTTTTTAAAATAATATACTCTTGAACATTAAAATTAATAAATTCTGTCGTTTTACATGGCTCTTTGTACATATAAGTCCTATTTAGTGGACACTAAACCTATAAACTTTCATAAATCTCATAATTTTATTTGAACTGTATTCCATAATATTATAATAGGAATCTCATCGGATGGGATGAGATGGGACAGGCATAAATTACCATGGTATGGGATGGGATGGGACAGAAAAATATGTCCCATGGACAAGACTGGAAGTATGTGAGCTCGGCCTCCGACAGCTATATCCGGCTATCAAGTCAAGCTAGTGTCTTCCTTTGCTCTAGCTCAGAGTTGTCCACTTATTTCAGTTGATACTCGATTTACCCTCATAATCACGGGACAACGGGGTCTATTCAAAAAGAAGGTACTTATACTGGTCGAAACAATAAAGAGATTAAACAGCGTTGTGAACACAAGACACACCACCAGGAAATATATTAAAGTAACATTTGTGAGAACATGTCCTATGATAAAACATCGATGCGAATCAATGGCCTTTTGGCAATTGCTAAAATAGAAAAGCGGTTTACAAACTTAACTGTTAAAGAACATTTCTTAGAATATCCTGGGCCAAGAAGAAGGATAAAATTGACAGTACACAAGACCTGAACAATGAAAACAGATGGCTCATAAACATTATCATGTCATCATGATACCGATAAGCGGGGGCGGTCATGATTCGCAATGGGACACGATCACATGAACCGTGGATAAACTCTGTGTTCTTGTCTCGATAATACCACGTGGTCAAGCCATCTAGATATTTACATCTTTGCCGCCCCTTGTTCTTTTTGCCTAAGTCTTGCGAGGTGTCATCGAGTTCTCTAGTTTATTTCTTCTCATAATGTGCCCAAAGATTTTTACTGTCTGCCAGGTCGTAGCGAAGAGTCCATGAAGCAAAAGAAAGAGGCAGGAAAACTCCCGAACCGCACATATACATGGATCTAAGCGACCGACGTAGAAAGCAGATCACGTCAGCTTTGTTTGTCAATAGATACGGCAGTCACATCCTTGAGCTTGATTGTGGAAGCAGTACGTTATGCCGTCTCTGATTCATGAGGCTAATTACTGGCAGAACAACTTTGTTCATAGCTTATATATAGTTGAAAGGATACCCAGAATCATGTCCATCCATCCATCCATCATGTGCCATGCCGGTAAGCGTGGGCGGTCATGTTCTGCCATCTCACTCGATCACCAGAGTCGTGGATCAGCTCCGTGTTTCTGTCTCGACCATGCCACAAGGCCAAGCCATCCAGGTACTTGCTTCTACTAGGTAGAATCATGTCAGCACTGGCTTATATATAAATATCAAGATTCTTAGGACAGATGCAGAATCTGGAAAGGAGATTGATAATGTTTCACCCGAAGGACATTTCAGTAACACTGGATGGACAGAAGGAATGAATGACTGAAGTCCGATGTTGATAATTCGCAAGTATCAAATAAGATCACCTGTTTAATATTCATTATTAATATTTCTTGCAATCGGCCAGTCTGACGGTCATAGACACGATCGACATTTGAAACTTCATGAATTTGTTGGTTTGATCTCTGCTCAAGAATGGCTAATAAATATTAGCCACATCAACTCGACTACCAGCCTTCGTGTGAGTCCTTTTTGTTAAATATTCGTCCATGCTTTTTGCTGGATCTTTTCTGCCACTCTAGACGTTGCATTGTTCGAGCCTATTGCTATTGTTATTGACCTTTATGCCAGAAGGGTTACAGCACTGTCAACATCTAATTTCTCTTATCAGTTCACCGTTTTCATTTGTTTCTTGTAGGACTTTTGGTTTTTCTGTCTGTGCATGATATTTTTTCTATTTTCCTCACATACCGAAATGACACTATCATTTGATAATTTTCAGCTTGTCTGCTCATTGTCCACATGTCATATTAATGTAACAGTACAATATTTATGTAGCACTTTCGCCTTGCAAATTACATGTTTTTCGAGTCAATAAGTTGTCCATATTGTAAAAAAGCTATCTTTGCCATAGCGATTTTTGTCCATATCACGGAAACTGA
This sequence comes from Cepaea nemoralis, assembly GCA_014155875.1. Classification (NCBI taxonomy): domain Eukaryota; kingdom Metazoa; phylum Mollusca; class Gastropoda; order Stylommatophora; family Helicidae; genus Cepaea; species Cepaea nemoralis. Next base: position 46,690 of record JACEFZ010009909.1, read on the forward strand.
AATATTATGGCCATATTAAACATCAAAGTGATTTGGGAAGAGCAGCGATGAAAGGCATGATTCCTGGAACAAGTAGGCAGGGATCCACAAGAAGGAAGACTGACAGCGGGACATTAAGGACATCTTGGGCATGAAACTATATCGAAGGATAAGAACTGGCAAACGATCGAGAGTATTTTTCGACAGCCTTGATTACGTTCTGAAAAGGGACTATTGAAACGAAGGTAGCCTTATGCTGGCCAATGAAGAGACTAAACAGCGTTATGAAAACAAGAAACACCACCAGGAAATACGTACATTAAAGTAATATTTCTGAGAACATGATGCGAACTACATGGGAATGACAAGGTTATTGAATGGCGTTTGCCACGTTTGTTTTGGGATGAGGTATTTGCTTTCAACCTCTAGAAGTTCATAGTAAGAAGACGACAAATTGTAAGAAACAAATAACCAATACTTACGTTACACTGGCGTGGCAGCTTGTTTGTGAGAGTTCGACTTATAGACAAGTGGGTTAAGTATAAAACTCATTAAGGGACAGGATGTGAACAATACAGTTTCCTTATCTATGTCACGTTCTGGACTGCACGTCTGGTTAAGAAATAATATTGGCACAGATAATTCTTATCATTCTGGGAATGGATAAAGCCTGCTGAGGGAACTGACTGCGAATTGAAGCGGAGTGTCGCGGTAGTTATGTCCTCAGCGAAAGGACGTGTATACGTCAGCGAAAGGACGTGTATACTGGTTGACTGATTGGTTGGTTTGATTTGTTTATTGGTTGGTTTGATTTGTTGATTGGTTGGTTGATTGATTGGTTAGACTTGTTGATTGATTGGTTGATTGGTTTGGTTTGTTGCTTGGTTGGTTGATTAGTTGGTTTGATTTTTTGAATGGTTGATTGATTGGTTTGATTTGTTGATTGGTTGTTGATTAGTTGGTTTGATTTGTTGATTGTTTGGTTGATTGATTGGTTTAATTTGTTGTTGCTTGGTTGATTGATTGATTCGTTTGATTTGTTGTTTGATTGATTGGTTATTTGTTGATCGATTGGTTGATTGGTTTGATTTATTGATTGGTTGATTGATTATTTGGTTTGATTTATTGATTGGTTGATTGATTGGTTTGATTGGTTTGATTTGTTGATTAGTTGGTTTATTAGTTGGTTTGATTTGTTGATTGGTTTGTTGACTGAGTGGTTTGATTTGTTGATTGGTTTGTTGACTGAGTGGTTTGATTTGTTGATTGGTTTCATTTGTTGATTGCTTTGAGTTGTTGATTGGTTTGATTTGATGACAGGTTTGATTTGTTGATTGGTGTATTGAATGATTCTTTGATTTGTTGATTAGTGAGTTGGCTGAGTCTTTGATATGCTTATTGTATGATTTATTAGTTGGTTTGATTTGTTGATTGGCTGGTTGATTAATTGGTTTGATTTGATGATTGGTTGGTTAATTGATTGGTTTGATTTGTTGATTGGTTGGTTGATTGGTTGCTTTTATCTGTTGATTGGTTGGTTGCTTGGTTTGATTTGTTGATTGGTATGATTTGTGCATTGGTTGGTGATTGATCGGTTTGATGTGTTGATTGGTTTGATTTGTTGATTGGTTGCTTGATTGGTTGGTTGATTGATTGGTTTGATTTGTTGATTAGTTGGTTGATTGGTTTGACTTGTTGATTGGTTGGTTGATGGATTGGTTTGTTTTGGTGATTGGTGGGTTGATTGTTCTTTGATTTGCTGATTGGTGGGTTGATTAGTTGGTTAGTCATGAATCCTGTGGAAGACAGTTAGCTTTATCTCTTAAGCTTGATTCATTAACGTTCACGTTGTCAACGCCGTGAACACGTCCTGCGTCTATTGGGATGAGCTGGTCATATACAGAGTTGTCTCCTGACTCCAGAACCAGGAACAGTCTCCACGGACTGTGTTGCAGTGCACTCCTTCCCAGACCTCACCTGGTGTGCAAGGCTGGTATTGGACCTTCGCACCCCAGGAGAGGCACATTAGAATTCAATCAGGTCATGATTGAGTAAAGCACACACAGACAGGCTGGGATTAAGTTTAGACTGATACTGATTCCTCTACAAGATGTAGATACTTTATTGTGAACAAGCTTCAGCCAACTGCCCCAAGGCATTTGTGCAGTAAATGTTAAACTTAGGATCTTGTATCGGATGTTTGTAAAGTCTCATTACACTTTGTATGTAGAACAAATTTGAAAAAAAATATTCTTTTCCCCTTTGATTGCTTCACGATGGACTGTGGAGCACATGCTTTGATTACATCATGTACTTCATGTTTCAAATTTGTTTTACATACAAAGTATAGTGAGACTTTAAAAACACCCGGTTTATGCCTTGAGGCTTATTGTAAATATGCTGCTAGGCCATTATTATTGACTAGTTGGCACTTGGTGGGTGATGGAGTCAGTATCACATCGGGCGCCTGTACTTCCCAAGATATGTTCTGGTACTCATGTTAAGCTGAGTCGATCTAGGATTTTAAAAAACAAAGCATTGCGTCTTGAAGCATTTTCCTGGTAGCACCATCACATTTTGTAAGCCTGGGTGCAGGGAGAAATGGGTGGCCAGTCTTTCCTCACTTAGTGAGACGTTGAACGCAGGCGTGACAACCTCGCTCATGACGTTATCAGGAGCCTGGGTCAAGTTTAACAATTCCAATCAGTCCCCATGGGGATCGAAGCCATGACCATCCGAGACTGTAGACGAGCGTCTAGCCACTGCACTCCCACAGCATACTGATGTGTTGGGAGATAGAAAGCGGGACGGCAGTCGTTTCTCTCCGGCAAATGGACCTAACCTGCCAATGAAGTTATTCGCATGATCAACTTACTTTACAGGTGATTACGTCCTTTAGAGGATATCGATGTTCTTTAGAGGAGATCGACGTCCCTATACAGGATATTGACGTCCTATACTGGAGATAGACGTCCTTTACATGAGCTTGACGTGCTTTACTGTATATAGATCGACGTCCTTTACAGAAGATGGCAATCAACCGCAACATATTTGGCTGTTAATGATTTATAAGGCAAGTTCACGTTCAGTAGTTTGACAATCCTTTCTGAACTGCCGATTGACGCTCATACCATTGTTAAAAATCAACACAAAGCGATCTGCTTCCAACTCGATCACAACTGCTGTTTCAGACGCGGTCACTGGGATTCAGGTTCGGTACCCTTCGCCGGCAACTTGAAATGGAATCCAGCAAACACAGCACCAAGTCCTGATAGATTCCACTAAATATTTGTTATGTCCATGACGGTAACTGCTGCTGCTGGTAAAGAACATGAACAGTGCTTATGGTACTAGAATCTACTTTGAGTTCGGATACGTATAGCACTAACATTAACTATACATTTAAATGCTCAACTGTTTTTACATAGCTGCGATATGTATACATTCATTCGCTCGCCCACTTACTAACTCACTCACTCGTTCATTTAACCTCCATTCATTCATCAGTTGAGTCACTAATTCACATATATTTATTATTCCCACACTGCTGCAGTATTTCTTTTGTTTTTACACAATAATTCATTTGCTAATTCATTAATTCAAGCATTCTTTCACTCATTGACTGATTAATTCATTCGTTCATACAGTATTTCATTTATTAGCCCATTCATTCATTCACACATTCATTCATTTGATCATTAAGTTATTTGTTCATAAATTCATTCTCTCTTTCAGTCATTCGCTCATTCATTCACTCATTCACAGAATAATTTATTAGTGCATATATTCCCTCATTCATTTACAAATTAACACATTAATTAATTGATTTATGCATTCATTGCCTTTCTTCTTCTACCATCCTGGCGTGTAGAAGAACCTGATAGTCCACCTCTATCTTGTGGCCGGTAAAATCCACGCTGAATTGAGTTGCCTCACTGAGAATTGAACACTGGAACTTAGCTACAGCAGGCGAGGGTGATAATCCATAATAATTCTTCTTCTACATCATGAGTGTCAAAAATCAGATGGGCCCATTATTTTGGGGCCCTTAAAATCTTGTGAATGAGTTGCCTCACGGGGAAAGTTGAACACTGGATAAGCTACAGCAGCAGGGTGCTACAATCCTAGACAATACTCCACCTGTAACTGGGAAACATTAAAGCTTTAAATATGCAGGTACATACCCCTGCCCTTATCTTTTACTTATAACATGTTTTCCCGTCAGGAAAGTTGGCTTTGCTTACCCAGGTTTCAACCTTACAGCACGGCTTCGGCTGAGAGTATTTGGTAGGTTGAATCTTGGTGTGCGAAAATAGCACCTTTGATTATAGTAAATGTTGTGGCATAGTATACTATTTCCAGAATATTCACAGTTGGTATTGTACCTTCTGATAGGGAAAAGTTGAGATTGTTTGCTGATCCGAGTTCTCTCCTTCTTTTAATGTCAAAATTTCGAGGTATTATCTGTTTCGGAGTAAAATAGGATTTAAAAGAGGTGGGGATGTACCCACGCATTACTCTAAATCTGGGGGGCTAGGGTGCTTCCTATTTTCCTGGTCACCCTTTGCTGTTATCTTTTTGGGGCCCTGCTGTAGCAACGCTACGTGGGTCAAGACGGCAGGGTCATTGACACTAAGTTCCCCCCCCGAAATTGGGAAAATTTAGGGGGAGCTTCATCAGCTAGCAAAATAAAATAAAAAAACAACTAAAACACATATTATACACTACAAACTGTCAATAAAAAGTAAAGGCTTCAAGGTAGAGGACTGACTTTATTTCAATGGGTTGTATCCCATACGGTCCGATCTCACTTGGCAGAGCGAGCTGCTGAAAGCGTCGCGCAGAGCACGAATTCCGTAGCGTCAGGCCAAGTGACTAGAAGACACGGCTCCTATTCTAAAGACGCGGGTTTGAATCTTCGGTAAAGTTATGGATTTCTTTTATGTCGGTGGGAACCATAACCTGCACAGTTCGCGGCGACTGCGCTAGAGAGGCGGTCTTAATTCATCAGGCTCAACCCCCTCCCCTCCATCCTCCCCTGCCCGTGTCCTAAACCTTTAGATATAGGCAGTGGATGACAGTTTAGGTATACCATATTATTGCAAATACTCGGTAACAAATGGATTTGAAATAGAAATGACGTGAGCCGTAATGTATTAAAGCAAACAATACAGAGATATAAAACCGTTGACATTCTAAACTTCGTGTTTCACATATGGTTGTCTGCATTGTATGGCTCCGCGTTGGTGCAGAGATTAAGCATCTGCCTGCGTGTTCGGCGGTCCTTGCTGAAGTCCTTATTATGATATGGATCTTTTTTATATAGGTCGCGTGGCTCAGGGTCGACAAAGCCTCATAGAAATGGAAGAGAAGAAATTGTCTGGGAAGGTAATAGCTCCCATCGAGATATTGACCAATCGGGTGGCGAGTGGTCTAAAAATACGTGCCTATATCTCAAAGTGTGATATGACAAGGACACGGGGAATGCTAACTTAATTATTGTTAATTTTGTTAACTCTGTTAATGCAATCTCACGGCTTATCCGAAGTTATCAATTCCATCTGTGGGCTGCTCCACAACAGGCACCCACACTATAGCTTTCTTAGTCGCTACTGTTAATCCCACGCCATCTGTTGACTATTTCAGCTTAGACCAAGAGAGGGAAACGCTCGGCCCGGTGGCCGTACAAGGCCCGCCAATTCATTTTATCTTGCCCTCATTTGAAGCTAACTTAAGGCTGTGAAAAATGCAACTTGAACGGGTTAACACGGTACATTTCCTCACGCTGAAAGGACAATGACCTTATACGACACTTTAATATGCCGGTGATTGTGTGAAAATAAAAATCATCATCAAGTGCCATGCGTTCATGACTCTCCACAGATGTCGGTCTCTGGTTTTGTGGATCAACTCCGCTGTTGATATTCCTCCATGTCACCGTCTCAATCTATCCAGCATCATTTTTCTTAGTCTGCCTCTGCCTCTCTTCCCCTCGATCTTTCCAGTTGTCATGGGTTCTCCAAAACATCTCTTCTCATAATAAGGCGAAACAAAACGCTGTTTGTCACTTTCTTTTTGTTGTATATAAAGTTCTAGTTTCATTAGCATCTTTCAGGCAGTGAAACTAATAGAGGAATTTAATCAAAGATGCAAGGAGTGACAAGTAAGAACAATGGAACTGAACATCTTTGCTAAACCGTTCAATGTGGAACCAGCTGATGTTTCTGGTAAGCTACAACAGGAAATCATTCAGCTGTAAAGCGATGATAAGCTGAACGCTGGGGACAACAACATTCCACTGGTTGAGTCCTATAAACGCTACACAAGCAACAATAAATTTCCCTCTCTGAGGAGACAATCATTAAACTGTACATCTGTTTTGGTATCAACTCACTGCTGCGACTATTTCTTTTAAAAATTCGCAATGAATTGAAGGCGTTCTAGACTGGCCGACTCAAACCTGGAAAAGCAGCTGAGAGTAGCAACATCACCAATACCAGCTAACATCACACGCCTCGCCAAAGAGGCTTGGTTCCAGCCATCACATTAGAGGTGAGTAAGTTAAATGTTTGACTAAATGTAGAGGGCTAATTTTCAAGCTGATAGTTATGTATGGCCCGATAATGATGTTGCAAATATCTATGGCAGATAAAGGTTCTCCACTCCTAACTTAGACACTTCAGCTGTAACTTCGGATTGTAACTTTCTCTGTTTTCACAGTAAATTCCATGTCATCTGTTCTTTACATCAGCTTAGACACTCAAGCTATAACTTTGGATTGTAACTTTCCATGTTACCACAGTAAATCCCATGCCATACATTCATTACTTCAGCTTAGACACTCAAGCTATAACTTTGGATTGTAACTTTCCCTGTTTACCACAGTAAATCCTATGTCATATGTTCATTACTTCAGCTTAGACACTCATGTTATAACTTTGGATTGTAACTTTCCCTATTACCACAGTAAATCCTATGTCATATGTTCATTACTTCAGCTTAGACACTCATGTTATAACTTTGGATTGTAACTTTCCCTGTTACCACAGTAAATCCTATGTCATATGTTCATTACTTCAGCTTAGACACTCATGTTATAACTTTGGATTGTAACTTTCCCTGTTACCACAGTAAATCCTATGTCATATGTTCATTACTTCAGCTTAGACACTCATGTTATAACTTTGGATTGTAACTTTCCCTATTACCACAGTAAATCCTATGTCATATGTTCATTACTTCAGCTTAGACACTCATGTTATAACTTTGGATTGTAACTTTCCCTATTACCACAGTAAATCCTATGTCATATGTTCATTACTTCAGCTTAGACACTAATGTTATAACTTTGGATTGTAACTTTCCCTGTTACCACAGTAAATCCTATGTCATATGTTCATTACTTCAGCTTAGACACTCATGTTATAACTTTGGATTGTAACTTTCCCTGTTACCACAGTAAATCCTATGTCATATGTTCATTACTTCAGCTTAGACACTCATGTTATAACTTTGGATTGTAACTTTCCCTATTACCACAGTAAATCCTATGTCATATGTTCATTACTTCATCTTAGACACTCATGTTATAACTTTGGATTGTAACTTTCCCTGTTACCACAGTAAATCCTATGTCATATGTTCATTACTTTAGCTTAGACACTCATGTTATAACTTTGGATTGTAACTTTCCCTGTTACCACAGTAAATCCTATGTCATATGTTCATTACTTCAGCTTAGACACTCATGTTATAACTTTGGATTGTAACTTTCCCTATTACCACAGTAAATCCTATGTCATATGTTCATTACTTCATCTTAGACACTCATGTTATAACTTTGGATTGTAACTTTCCCTGTTACCACAGTAAATCCTATGTCATATGTTCATTACTTCAGCTTAGACACTCATGTTATAACTTTGGATTGTAACTTTCCCTATTACCACAGTAAATCCTATGTCATATGTTCATTACTTCAGCTTAGACACTCATGTTATAAAACTTTGGATTGTAACGTTCCTATTAGCCACAGTAAAGCCATATGTCATATGTTCATTACTTCATCTTAGACACTCATGTTAGAACTTTGGATTGTAAGCTTTCCTGTTACCAGACAGTAAATCCTATGTCATATTTTCATTAACTTCAGCTAGACACTCAGTGTTGAATAGACTTTGGATTGTAACTTTCGCCTGTTACCACAGGTAAATCCTATGTCATATGTTCATTACTTCAGCTTAAGACACTCATGTTATAACGTTTGGATTGTAACTTTCCCTATTACCACAGTAAATCTATGTCATATGTTTCATTACTTCAGCTTAACACTCATGTTATAACTTTGGATTGTAACTTTCCCTATTACCACAGTAAATCCTATGTCATATGTTCATTACTTCATCTTAGACACTCATGTTATAACTTTGGATTGTAAAGCTTTCCCTGTTACCACAGTAATCCTATGTCATATGTTCATTACTTTAGCTTAGACACTCATGTTATAACTTTGGATTGTAACTTTCCCTGTTACCACTGTAAATCCTATGTCATATGTTCATTACTTCAGCTTAGACACTCAAGCTATAACTTTGGATTGTAACTTTCCCTGTTACCACAGTAAATCCTATGTCATATGTTCATTACTTCAGCTTAGACACTCATGTTATAACTTTGGATTGTAACTTTCCCTATTACCACAGTAAATCCTATGTCATATGTTCATTACTTCAGCTTAGACACTCACGCTATAACTTTGGATTGTAACTTTCCCTATTACCACAGTAAATCCTATGTCATATGTTCATTACTTCATCTTAGACACTCATGTTATAACTTTGGATTGTAGCTTTTCCTGTTACCACAGTAAATCCTATGTCATATGTTCATTACTTCAGCTTAGACACTCAAGCTATAACTTTGGATTGTAACTTTCCCTGTTACCACAGTAAATCCTATGTCATATGTTCATTACTTCAGCTTAGACACTCATGCTATAACTTTGGATTGTAGCTTTTCCTGTTACCACAGTAAATCCTATGTCATATGTTCATTACTTCAGCTTAGACACTCAAGCTATAACTTTGGATTGTAGCTTTTCCTGTTACCACAGTAAATCCTATGTCATATGTTCATTACTTCAGCTTAGACACTCATGCTATAACTTTGGATTGTAACTTTCCCTGTTACCACAGTAAATCCTATGTCATATGTTCATTACTTCAGCTTAGACACTCAGTTATAACTTTGGACTATAATACTTTCCCGTAGCAGAAGCCTGCTCAAGGTCTGTGTAGCAGAGACATCCTTCCCGTCTACAAGCTCAGACCAATTAGGACATCACAATTCGACGAACTGAAAGCATGAAGGAGTAAACGGTCGGTCATTTCCACACTTAGCAGGTGACAAGCACACGAATCAAACCCTTGTTCGACCGCTCTCATAGCATTATCAGCGCAATATTCCACCACGGCACCCGCACATTATTCCATTATAGTTAATCCCATGCCACTTATTCACTGCTTCAGCGTCGACACAACAGCTGTAACTGTAAGATGTAACGAAGCCCTTTACCACAGCGAGTGACATTCAATTTGTGTACTGCAATACCTCGGCCTAACTGCCGATGTCAACAACATTGGTAAAAACAACTGCCTTGAGAGGGTCAGCGTGGCCCAATGGATAAGAGAGCGCGCCTTTAAACTTCCGGTATGCTGATGCACCGTTCCGTTGGGCTAAAATGTTGACGTCTTGTCTTTGAATTGTGGACGTCAATTACAAGTACCTCCGAAGTCGGAGTGGGCTCGTGTGATGGTTAGAGACATTGGTGAAAGGGAAAGCTAATTTGCACGCAAAATTCAATCCGGTGAATTAGAAGTAGTAGCACATGTATGGACCATGCTTGAGTTCAAAGAGAGCGAAAGAACATAATAATAATAATAATAATAATAATAATAATAATAATAATAATAATAATAATAATAATAATAATAATAATAAATAATAATAATAATAATAATAATAATAATAATAAATAATAATAATAATAATAATAATAATAATAATAATAATAATAATAATAAATAAGCAAATAAATAAATAAAACTGCCTTGCCAAGGAGAAGAGACATTGAGGCATCCTCCTGACAGTGCAATAATCCGAGGCCGACATGTCTGCATATAAACACTTAAAACGCACGCATGATGGTCTTCGTGCCAGAGTGGAAAGTCGTATGCCTGGTGTTCAGTAGGCTGTGGGTGTGTTTCCCGACTCCATCATTCGATTCTCGAAGCTGCTTCTTCTTTGACCTCTGGGGATCGTCGTCGGAGCCACAAAGTTCATTCTCTGGGAAGAGCTCTTAACTGCTTTGCGGAGAGAGACTAAGCTGTATGGAATCAAACCGGAAGTCGATCCTCTAACTTTTTAACCCATTTTAACATACAAACACTCTCACATAAAGACGCACATATAAATATGTACACACACACAAATAACCGCCCTGTTCTTCTTGGGCGCAGAAAACACCCTTTCATAGAGCCATATGTACGACACTTAACACTCGCAATAACACTATGATATACATCATCCGATGATGCTGCAATATGTTTATGTTATAGCTACCTCCTGTTTTAATCGCGGATTCTGTCATGGGAATTATAGGCAGTAGTGATCTTGAAGCATAAAACGTCTTATATAGTTTCTCGTTCATCCTCGAACCGAGGTGCCAGACGAATGTATGTATTTTGTGGACGTACTGTCTCGGAGTTGAACATGCCATCGGCTGAACAATGTAAATATATTAAAATTGTTTGCCTTGCTTCACCTTCGGAGGCATTAGTTGTTTGAGAAAGCTGTTGAACGAGGGGACGGAGCACGTATGGAAATGTACTGAGTGCAGTGATGTCGGTTCTTAACTCAACTCAGCTCAACTGAGAAAGCATATGGTTCTGCGACAATAAGAATCGCATTTTCTGTGAGTACATTGGTTTCCGTGAAGGCCGTGTTAGTGTTGATGATGACCTATGTATCATTGTTACCTAATGCAACAGTAAACAACTTTGAAACGTTGATAGAAACAATGTAACGGCTTTGAAACATCGTTCTTATTCTCCCCAGCTCTCACGGCATTGCTGTTTTATTCCATACCCTCATATCGGTACTTCAATGGCAGAAAGTTAAGGATATCAATGAGTTATAATCAAATGCGGCAATGCAGCTGATAAAGGTTTCAAAGGGTGCGTTCTAGTAGTGTCCTCAATAGCTGTATGAACTTTGTTGGCAAAAGTATTTAGTTACTAACGAGAATTGATGTGAAGGAAATTCAGTATTCATTCATTCAGTAGCATGTCCTTTGCAGAACGTCGCCCCGATAACACACTTTCGGAAATCTTCACGGTCATAAGAAAGATGTCCCGCGTCGGATACACCCATCTGAAGATCATCCGCCACATCCTGCACCGATCTTCTCCTTGGCCTTCCTCTTCCTCTCTTCCTGGGCATATACCCTTACGTTATTGCTCTCTCCAAACTTTCATGACGCTTCAAGTGACCTTAATTTTCAATGTTCTTTGTTTTATCGTCTTTAGTGGTCAACCTTCTTTAATATTCAACTCTTGTCGTATAATTAAGTATAAATGAATTTATTTTCACTGATGTTTTATCTTCTACTTCTGCCCTTCCTTGGCTCATTGGGTCAGAGCCCTGAAAGAATCCACACCAAGCCATCCTTTAGGTTGCTATCTCGTGAAGCTCTCCCCATGTCGTCCCGATTTTCTTCTTTGTCTCTAATTCTCTGTTCTGATTGTTTTATGTGTCCCTCTATTTCCAATGAACGTTAAGGTGGTGTGTTTGTTCAACATGCAATATATGGTACCCGTGTATGTGTATTTCATCATCATCATCATCATCATCATCATCATCATCATCATCATCATCATCATCATCATCATCATCAAGTACCATGTCGGTAGGCGTGGGCGGTCATGGTTCGCCATCTCTCAAGATCACCAGAGTCGTGGATCAGCTCTGTTGTTTTGTCTCGAGAATGCTATGTGGACAAGCCGTCTAAATGTTTGTCTCTTTGCCTTCCTCTTGTTATTTTTTCTCTCAGTCTTGCCAGCTGTCACCAAGTTTCCCAGTTTATTTCTTCTCATAACGTACCCAAGAAATCTTCCGTCTGCGTCTAATATCTCTAATATTTTACTGTTTTCAATTTTTTCTTGTAGGACTTGCTCATTAGGTTTTCTTACTGCCATTGTATTCTTTACATGTTCCTCAGAAACCACATTTCCACTGCCATTATATGTTTTTCAGCTGTCTGCTCATTATCCATGTCTCACATCCATATGTTCAGAGACAGTTCTCAATGGCGCTGTTGTGTTGACGGGTAGTATATGCTACTGATTTCTGCAGCTGGTGATGTGGCAGCCCTGGTGTCCTCAGAGGTAAAGTCACTGACTCTAGGAGACAGGTATGTTTTAACTGTACATCTGGAGGGAGAGCGGCTGTGGTTCTTGAGCAAATCCATCTGTGATTAAGAAGAATGTATAATTAAATATCTACAGTACGGATTAGAAATATAGAAAACTACGAAAACGATTATAGAAACTACACAAATTACACACATAAAATTAATTTTTACCTGAAGAAGAAGGAAGAAGTATGAAGGAGAGGAGGAGGAGAATGAAGAAGAAGAAGAAGAAGAAGAAGAAGAAGAAGAAGAAGAAGAAGAAGAAGAAGAAGAAGAAGAAGAAGAAGAAGAATGAGGAGGAGGAGAAGGCGGTCAGTATAGACGAATAGATACGAACTCTCGTTCTTAAGCATCTGGTGTGCTGATGCCGAGGTGGCAGGTTCATCCCCCTATACCGATCAGTTGGAAAAATGTTGACTTATCGTCTTTGACTTGAAGACGTAAATTACAAGTACCTCTGAAGTCGGGGTGGGTTCGCCTGATGGCGAGGGACACTGGTAATAGGTAAAGCTTATCCGCACGCAAAAATTATGTCTGGAGTGCTAAAAGTAGTAGCACGTCTATAGACTGCGCTTCAGTTCAAAGCCAGTAAACGCAGAGAGGACCCACAATTACATATTCATTGTCCTTTACTGACACATATGAGAGGACCCACAATTACATATTCATTGTCCTTTACTGACACATATGAGAGGACCCACAATTACATATTCATTGTCCTTTACTGACACATATGAGAGGACCCACAATTACATATTCATTGTCCTTTACTGACACATATGAGAGGACCCACAATTACATATTCATTGTCCTTTACTGACACATATGAGAGGACCCACAATTACATATTCATTGTCCTTTACTGACACATATGAGAGGACCCACAATTACATATTCATTGTCCTTTACTGACACATATGAGAGGACCCACAATTACATATTCATTGTCCTTTACTGACACATATGAGAGGACCCACAATTACATATTCATTGTCCTTTACTGACACATATGAGAGGACCCACAATTACATATTCATTGTCCTTTACTGACGCATATGAGAGGACCCACAATTACATATTCATTGTCCTTTACTGACACATATGAGAGGACCCACAATTACATATTCATTGTCCTTTACTGACACATATGAGAGGACCCACAATTACATATTCATTGTCCTTTACTGACACATATGAGAGGACCCACAATTACATATTCATTGTCCTTTACTGACACATATGAGAGGACCCACAATTACATATTCATTGTCCTTTACTGACACATATGAGAGGACCCACAATTACATATTCATTGTCCTTTACTGACACATATGAGAGGACCCACAATTACATATTCATTGTCCTTTACTGACACATATGAGAGGACCCACAATTACATATTCATTGTCCTTTACTGACACATATGAGAGGACCCACAATTACAGATTCATTGTCCTTTACTGACACAAATGAGAGGACCCACAATTACATATTCATTGTCCTTTACTGACACATATGAGAGGACCCACAATTACATATTCATTGTCCTTTACTGACACATATGAGAGGACCCACAATTACATATTCATTGTCCTTTACTGACACATATGAGAGGACCCACAATTACATATTCATTGTCCTTTACTGACACATATATGATCATACATCTCTCTCTCTCTCTCTCTCTCTCTCTCTCTCTCTCTCTCTCTATCACACACACACACACACTCTCTCTCTCACACACACACACATGAAAATGCACGTCGAATAGCACCCTTGACTAACCCAGCCTTGACATTCCCATGGTAAGTCAGGATGTAGCCGAGACTCCACAAGTCCCGAATAACTAAAATTCAATGCTCCCATTCCATTCCACCATTTCTACACGTCATTTCTGATAATCTTTGTGTTTACAGGCGGTGTCATTCTCAGTTGCTAGTCTATTGGAAGCGATGAGCTTTGAATTACTATTACAAAGTATACCATGAAATTTATTCCTAAAATAAAAATTGCAAAATGTCGTTGTTTCTTTTGGCTCGACATTCCATGTACTCTTAATCACACCCTTGTTAAGACTACGCGTGAGTAGACAATATCACATACGATAACCCGATTATACTTTGTAGAACCTGAAGTCAAAAGACGGAGTCACGCGTGGTTTAGGTCGGAATATAGACAAAGACTGTGGAACAGATAGAGATGTTAACATAGGAATACAGAAGACAAGATGTGCTTTTATAAGACTAGGAAATTAGTGGAAGTCAAAGAAAATTAAATTTAGTACGAAAGTTATAATATTCAGTTACAACGTAAATAAGTACAGATGTATGGATCAAAACAGGGAGAACCACACAAATGATTACAAATAAGTTGTAAACACTCATGCATTGGTGCCTTTGCAAAATAGAATGACTAACGTGGTATTACAGAATCGCCAATGGAGATAACAAGGTACATATCGGTGAATCAAGAAGTGAAGACACGATGCTGGTGCTGGATAGGGCATACATTACGAAAACTCGAAAGTAGAAAGATAAGAAAGTTGTTTTCCTGAAATCTACAGGACATAAAAAATAGAAGATGACCCAGAAACACATGGAAATGAGAAGCAGTGCAAGAAAGAAATAATATGGGGGAGCGATCATGACCAGTGCTACATGGAATAGCTAAGGATAGTACAACCTGAAGTTAGTTGGCTGATTGCCTATGTCCCAAAGAGGGATTAAAGGTGAAAGAAGACAACATCACGAGACGAAGTAGAAGAAACCTGCAGGAGTTCATCTTGAAGAGACTGTAGAGAGCGTGCTGGAGACACAATCCATCCATCCATCATGTGCCATGCCGGTAAGCGTGGGCGGTCATGTTCTGCCATCTCACTCGATCAACAGAGTCGTGGATCAGTTCCGTGTTTCTGTCTCGACCATGCCACAAGGCCAAGCCATCCAGATACTTGTTTCTAGGTCTTCCCCTTGGTCTGTTCCCCTCGATCTTACCAGTTGTCACCAAGTTCTCCAAATCATTTCTTCTCATAACATGCCCAAAAAATTGTGACTGTCTACGTCTAATGTCTCTGATCAGTTTACGATCTTCATTTGTTTCTTGAAGGACTTGTTCATTGGTCTTTCTGGCTGTCCATGGTATTCTTTGCATTTTCCTCAGAAACCACATTTCTACAGCCATCAGATGTTTTTCAGCCTGGCTGCTCATTGTCCAAGCTTCACATCCATATAAAAGTACAGGTTCTATGTAGCATCTCAACACTCTTTTTCTCGTTTCAATTGACATCTTTTTATTGGTCAGTATGTTTTTCATCTTGCTAAAGGCTACTTTTGCCATGGCGATTCTTGTTCTAATCTCTTCAAGGCATCTCCCATCAGATGTTATTACTGTTCCGAGATAATTGTACCTATTCACTTGTTGAAGAATATTCCCATTTACTTGTATATTACACTGTGGTATTTCGTTCTTCCTAGTGACGACCATAATCTGTGTCTTTTTACAATTTAATTCTAACCCTTGTTGTTCACTGTGTGTAACAACCGCATCTACTAAATTTTGCAGGTCCTGTTCATTGTCTGCAATCAAGACTGTATCATCTGCATATCTAATGTTATTGATGCATCGTCCCCCAATGTTGATTCCTTCCATATCTTCAATATTTCTGAAAATATTTTCACTGTACAGGGAAAACAGATCTGGAGACATTACACATCCCTGTCTCACACCTCTCTTAATAGGCTGATATTGGCTTACTTCATTATCAACTCTTATGGCAGCTTGTTGTTTCCAATATATGTTTTTTACAAGTCTAAGGTCTTTCCCATCAATTTGTAGATCTTCAAGCATCCTTATCATGTTGACATGTCTCACTTTATCAAAAGCCTTTGTGTAGTCAATAAAGCAAAGGTGTAGATCTTTGTTTACTTCTATAGAACGTTCGATTACGGTTCTCAGTATATACACAGCATTTACTGTACCCTTGCCTACTACAAACCCACATTGTTCTTCTCCTATTTCAGGTTGTATTTTCCTCCTAACTCTTTGCATGATAATTCTTAGCAAAATCTTCGTGATGTGACTCATTATACTAATTGTTCGATGTTGATCACATTCCAAGGCTCCTGATTTCTTTGGGATTGCAATAAATACAGAATTACATAACTCATGAGGTATATTTCCAGTATCATATATTGTATTAAGCAGACTGGTAACTTTATCTATTCCATATTCTTCTAAAGCATTAATCATTTCTGTTGTGACGCTGTCTGGACCGGGGGTCTTGCCAGATTTCATATGATTAAGAGCATTCTGAACCTCCATCTTCAAAATTGCTGGCCCTTCATTGTTATTTTGAACAATATATTGTTCGTCTCTGTTATCGTCATAAAGGTTTTTCACGTAATCTGACCATACATGTAAAATCTGATCTTTTTCTATTATGACTCTTCCATCTTTTGTCTTTAGGCAGCCTGCTGATGTACGTGTTCTTTGATTAGTAATCTCCTGAATTCTTTTGTGCATTAGTTTCGCATTTTTACTGTTGTGTTGTTTTTCAATTTCTCTGCAATTTTTCTCAAGCCATGTTTCTTTAGCCTCCTTACATAAGGTTCTGACTTTTCTGTGAATTTCTTCATATTTGGCCGGATTATTTTTGTTCTGTCTTCTTGTTTCCATTAGTTGTAAAATTTCTTCAGTCATCCATGTCTTACGGCCCACTTTCTTTACTTTTGGAATAGGTTTTTCTGCTGCACAACTGATTGAATTCTTCAGCATTTCCCATTGATCATCTACATCTTGAAATAGGATCTCTAGATCAGACAATAAATCAAATTTGTTCTTTACTTCTATGTTAAAATTATCTTGTATTTCTTTGTCAGTTTTCAATTTGCACAAGTCATATTTAGGGTTTCCTGCTGTATACTTGACTTTCTTTAACTTTACCCTCAATGTGCCAGTAATTAATCTGTGATCACTGTAACAGTCTGCATTTGGAACTGTTTTTACAGCGGAGAAAACACCCGATGAACAAGGGAGAGATTACTGGAGACACAATACAGCCGAGATAACACCTGATGAGCAGGGGAGAGCTTACTGGAGACACAATACAGCGGAGATAACACATAATGATCATGGGGAAGCTTACTGGAGACACAATACAGCGGAGATAACAACTGATGAACAGGCGAAAACGAACTTACGAATGAACGAACTTTATTTTCAAAGGGTAACAAATTAGGCACGCAGGCCCGTCTTACATTCGGCCCTTCCAATCATTAATCTTTCATTCATCAATAGTGCATGATGCATTCACATAGAAAAAAACAAACATTGTCAAATGAGTTTTGTAAACATAAACAATGTATATTACCATGTTATGAGGCACATCCCTCACCCACCCACACATCCTCGACAAACCCACACATCCCTAACCCCACCACACATCCCTCACACACACATTTCCCACAAAACCCACACACACCCCCACCCACCGACACCCTCCAATCACCCATCACCCAACAAGACATCCCTTAACCACACATCTTCCCACCCACACACCCCCACCCATACATCCCACCCCACCCACCCACACATCTCCCCACCCATACACACATCACCCACATAATCCCCACCCAAACATCTCCACCCACATACACATCCCCCATCACCCACATATACATCCCCGACCTACCCACTCATCATCCACCACACAAATCCCCCACCCATACACACATATCCCCACAGATACACACATCCCCCCCACACATCCCCCCCAAACATCCCCACCCACCCACAAATCCCCCATCACTAACATATACATCCCCGACTCACCCACACATCACCCACCCACACAAATCACCAACCCATACACACATATCCCCACAGATACACACATCCCCCACCCATACACACACCCCCCACCCATACACACATCCCCAACCCATACACACATTCCCCACACCCATCCCCACACCACCTAACACACTTCCACACACCCACCCACACATCCCACTACCCACCAACACCCCCACCCACCGAAACATATACCCCTATCCACACATCCCCCAGACATATCCCCACACACATCCCCCACCCACACGTCACTCATCCACACACACATCCTCACCCACCCACACATTTTCCCGCTCACCATCACCTACACATGTCCCCACTCACACACACATCTCCCACCCAGAGAGCGTACTGGAGACATAATACAGCGGAGATAACACTTGATGGACATGGGGGAGCTTACTGCAAACACAATGCAGCGGAGATAACACATGATGAACAGTAGAGAGCTTACTGGAGACACAATACAGCGGACACCTGTTGAAGAGGATGCGGCGAATTTCAGACAACTACATCACGCCAGATTTTGCAGGTCACCGCTTCGCCCAGAGCAAGCGCGTGGGCAGCAAGACAGGAACTCACACACGTGATAATCAAATCAGACTTCATGAACATCTGCATAAATAGCAACCGGTAGTCCCCGCTACGAATGGATAGACATCATTCGACAGTCGTGCCTCTCATCTCTAATCTGTATGTACGCTCCCCGGGATGCCGGAGTAAAAGTCAAAGGACGCGCCAACCAGCTGACGGACAAGGCATCTATGGAAACAGGAAGAATCATGGACAGGGTTGGTATAATCACTGCAACGCAGACTCGGCTGGCAGATACGGACCAGACACCGTTGCTAGCCCGAACGCACGAACTGAGAGTGAAACCTGGACAAGCACGTGAATGTCGCCTTCGCCAGTAAGAGAGGAGATACCATAGCCAACTTCCTATGGGTACAGTGCGCGGGAATGCTATGAGATGGGCTGCTGCATAGAAGGAATGAGCACTAATGGAATACCAAATGTGCAGTGACGTAGTTAGACATAACATAACATAGCATAACGTGACATAGCATGGCATGACATAACATAACATGACATGGCATGATATGATATGACATTACATAACATCTGATGATCATGACTATGGTTTCTCACATAAAAAACAAACAACTGAGCACGCGCGGAATACCGAACATGCAGTGACGTCGTTCGACATAACATAACATAACATAACATCTGATGATAACGATGATTTCCCACATAAACAACACACAACAGACGGATATTCTATACCTCACAGTCTGGCATCTGACGGGCCAAGGATGTGGTCTTGCAGCTGGATGGCGATTGCGTCGAATCTGTTCTGTTAAAAAACAATCACAATTAATGCAAATTCCATGCCCCATAAATGGCATAACAACGAATCAGGTGCCGTCTTCATAGTGAAAACTGGATGCAACAGATCACCAATACTCTGTGTGCTGAATCTGAGGTAGGGGGTTCAACCATTACACCGGACAGTTAAACTAAAATGTTGACTCGTGGACGTAAATTACAAGTGCCTCCGAAGTTGTAGTGGGTTCGACTGATGGCGAGGGACACTGATAGTATGGAAAGCCAATCTACACGCAAAATCCAGCCAAGTGTTGCTAGAAGTAGCGTGTATGGACTATAATTGAGTTCACAGCGAGCGAGCGAGCACAACAAAAATAATCTCTGTCTCTGGTTGTACACTCTTGGGCACTGCTCTTTGGCCATTGTTTAAATATAGCGCAAGACGTAACAAAGGACTAAAAATACTACATGTCGCCAAGCCTTGCATGGACTTATGCAAAACAAGTTTAGCGTACTCCGTAAGGTAACAATCTTCTACAACAAACCAAAGACACCACCATTCCCTATTCATAGCACTCTATCACAATCCCATCAGTCTCTTCCTGGCACGACTGCATGTCTTCGATCTCGTTGTAAAACTTGTCCATATGTCCTTCAAACCACAAGTCTCACTTTCCCTAAGACTACTTTCCACATCCGGGAGAGTTTCTCATGTACGAGTCGCAACGTCATCTATGCGATCATCTGCACACGTTGCGACATGAGGTATCTTGGAGAGACGGGTCTTCGTCTTGCGGACAGATTTAGACAACATTTATCCGATATCGACAGTGGTGCCAAGAAACCGGTACCCTTACACTTCAACAGTTCCGACCACTGTGGGGTTGCCGACATACGTGTTACGGCGATAAAATCGTGCACATCTCACGAACGCGATCGTAAGACATTGGAAAACCGTCTTATCTTCCAATTGGGTTCACTTTCCCCTCACGGCCTCAATGTCCAACACAGTTTTATTTAAATCCCCTTACGCCCCTTATCCACAACCCCCCCCCCCCCCCTCCATCTCCGCTACCTTATAGTCAACTTCATAGCCAGTTATAAGTCCTTCGCAGGACGTGGGAGTCACCACCAGCAGTATCTCTGCTTTCTGTGACTTCTTTGTTGGTTTGCATGGGGTCGTTTCTCATTGCGTTCTGAACTACCGTCACTTGTGCTACCTTTTGATAGCAAACGATTGCTGGCCTGCACATATATTGCCCACAGCAGCGTTTCGAACTTGGCGGAATTGCGTACTGCATCCGTTACATCGCCTCAGAGTGACACATCCATATTTTTCCATTCGCTCTCCTGGGCGCACCCCGATCCCCCTAACGCGGGTTCCCTCACCGGTTGAATTAACCAATCACCGAGTTTCTGGCTGTATTGACCTTTAGGCAGTTGACCCCTTTAACACAACATCCGTTCCATTCCAGCCATGGATAGCCGTCTAAAGCTTGGACACAGATGAGTTGATATTTAGACATTCATGTAGTGTTGATCGTGTATTAGTTTAATCGATTTTTGTTTGTTTGTTTTGTGCTGACGAAGGCTTTGGCCGCAACGTTCATTGTTTTTTGTAGTTGTCTTTGGTAAAGCTCTCAACCTACTTCTCGTTTTTCAGTGATTCATTCATTGCCTATCTCAGTATAGACTACATGCCCCCTAAATACTACTACTACTGCTAGTACTGCTGCTGCTGCTGCTGCTGCTACTACTACTACTACTACTACTACTACTACTACTACTACTACTACTACTACTACTACTATTGCTACTGCTGCTGCTGCTGCTGCTACTGCTGCTACTGCTACTACTACTACTACTACTACTACTACTACTACTACTGCTACTGCTGCTGCTGCTGCTACTGCTGCTACTGCTACTACTCACTCAATCAATCATGTGCCATGCCGAAAAGCGTGGGCGGTCATGACTCGCCATTTCACTCGATCACCAGCGTCGTGGATCAGCTCAGTGTTCGTGTCTCGTCCATGCCATGTGGCCAAGCCATCCAGGTATTTTCCTCTCGGTCTTCCTCTTTGTCTGTTCCCTTCATCTTGCCAGTTGTCACTAAGTTCTCCAATCCATTTCTTCTCATATGTCCAACAATTTTTGACTGTCTACGTCTAATTTCTCTAATCATTTTACGATGTTCATTTGTCTCCTGTAGTACTTGGTCATCGGTTTTTATGTTTGTCTATGGCTACTACAACTATTACTCATAATAATAATAATAATAATAATAATAATAATAATAATAATAATAATAATAATAATAATAATAATAATAATAATAATAATAAAGGACAACTAATATAATAAACATTCTCCTAACTATGTTAGGATACATCTACCTTGGTTACTTATACATGTCATGCCTAAAATTAGTTTTAGTGAGTCATTTATTTTCAATTATGACAAATTTTTAATGCGATTATAATGTATACTATTTCTGTTGTTGTCTAAGGTGAGCTTCATAAGTGATATATGACTGAATACTGTATGAGAGCAGAGAGATGAGAAGGGCAGAGTGTCGGTCGGGTCTGCGTGCCCAATTCTTAACCATCTAAAAGTAAAGTTCGTTCGCCAGTTCGTTTTCTTGATATTATCCTCCCTCTTGTTTACCTCTAACTCGTATCTCTTTAAAAGTGTCACACTATTATCTAATATTACTGAGTCATGTAGTATTGATGTTCGCATTTTGCCCATGCCTTTATAATCTGTGCCATTTATATTGTTGCTGATCTCTGTTAGCCTTGAAAGATGTATGAATGAAATAATGTATGAAAGTGAGTGATAGAAGGGCAGAATGTAAGACGGGCCTGCGTGCCCAATTCTTAACCCTTTTAAAATAAAGTTTGTTCGTTCGTTTGTTCGTTCGTTCAACCTTTCCTTTTTGCATAGATTTTATAAGCGTGTCATGTAATTTTTTTTTTTTTTTGGGTCCTTGAAAACATGTATTTTATCAGCTTTCTTTCATTCCCATTCTCTGCAGCACCTTTGTATTGACCGCTTTAGTTACGACCCATTTTGATGCATCATTTATTTCTCTAGATACATAATATTATTTCATGATAATAAACATAATAATATATTTGTGTTTTGTCCCGAAGCAGCTTCTTGCTATGGATCTGTGATGTGATAGGGTCCTCACAGTTTCTAGGCCAGAATGCACGGAAGACTAGGTGACCCTCACTTAGTAGGCGATGAACTCAGACGTAAAAACCTCGTTCGACCTTGCTCATGTCATTAAGAGCGCAGCTACCTACCAACTGCGCTAACGCGACCGCTGAATATATTTGTGGTCATTCTCACCGTTCTTTCGATGTATGTTTCACTTCTCCCATCATCTATTAATACAAGTCCAAGATGAAAAACATGTTTCTTGTCTTGGTATATTCCCATATACAGGGATCTCCTTTGTTGTCCTTTCCTTTCCAAGGCTAGTAATCATAACTTTACTCTTTTTGTTAAATAGTTGTGTCTAAACCTCTTTCAGTACTACGTGTTTTCTTGCTTTATGTGGTCGTGTATCTTCTATCTTTACGCTAGCAAACACCGTGTCCTTGACAAATGTAACATTCTTTGTTTTTCTACATTGATTTTTTTATGTCTTAGTAGATGATGTCTCTTTATCTTGAGTGCAGCTTTCCGCTGGATGGAGAATACGACACACACACACACACACACACACACACACACACATCGTGATTGTAACTGACTCAGAAAGCATGCTGAGTAGGGTGAAGACAGGCAAGCTTCGTGCAGAGTGGCTTGCTTCGCTTCGGAAGTCACGGGTAACAAGCATCGTCTGGATCTTTTCTCCGGGGCATGCTGGTGTGCTAGGGAATGAACAGGCAGACAGATTGGCTGGCTCGGCAAAACTTGGTAGAGTATTGATGCATGACAAAGCAGATGTGGTTGCGACCTTGTGGGAGCATGTGTACACCTCGGAGGAGCAAATGGATCACCATGGTCTGGCAAGAATGTGACAGCGAGGGGTGACGAGGGGATCTGGCCGACGATCAACGCTCAGAGTAAAGGCGAGACGGACATATAATCAGATTGCTACTGGTACTATTAGTGTTGGAACTCTCTCGCTGGCTGCTGAGGATGGGGACGGAGCGCTTATGGGAATGCCCCGAAGCTGTGATGTCGGTTCCCAAATCAACCCAAACCCAAATTTCCTGACATAAGCCGGGGCATTGAATTGAGGGGAAATGAGGCATGAGGAAGGGAAAGGAGATGAGAGTGGGAGAAAAGTAAAGTGGGCGACCTGGCTATGAGAAAAAAAGCCAGGGCTTGAGAAATAAAATAGGGGGTAGAGGGGAAAAAAACCCCCAAGGCGGTGGGGGGCCCAAAAACAGGTGTGTTGTGTTTAAAGTCAGGAGACGGGAAAAAGGGGAGTGAGAGAAGAGACTGACGCGGGGCAGGTCTTTTGGGAGTTGAGTTTGAGGGGGAAAAGAGGTAGTCGGTAGTCCCCGGACAACGGGGTTGTGTTATGCTCCCAGTTGTGAAGCCCGGCCTGAAACCCGAGGGGTTCTATAGTTGACAGGGCCCAAACCCCCCGTGTGGGTTGTATTGTGGGAGACCCGCCGGGATAGTAGTGGGTTACCTGTCCTTTTGGGTTTGGGTTAGAAGCAGGCCCTGGAAGGGAGATGTGTGAGGTTTAAAAAATGAGGGGGAAATTACATTTGGGGTTACATTTTTGTGGATGTATAAACATGTTCCGTTGTC
>JACEFZ010009910.1:0-72500 GCA_014155875.1 Cepaea nemoralis
TTCCAATAAAAGAGCACAAAATAACATCACATAATCCACAGGCACATAAATCTATCTAAAATCTTTCGCGTCATCCTGTCGCCATTGTACCGGAATTAGAGACAGGTATTTCCCAATCGTGGCAGGAAGCCAGTATTTACTGGCCATATTTTCTAATCTTTCGTTACCAGAATTTAAATGACGTAATATTCAAGCTTTTCAAGCAGGAATCCAGTATTTAGAGACCATTATTTACAAGCTTTCGTAACAGGAAGCCAGTGTGTACAGGCAACAATTTCCAAGCTTTAATAACACGATGCCAGTATTTAGAGGTCACAATTTACAATCTTTCTTAACGACGAGCAAGTTTCAAAGCTGTCGTAACAGGAAACCAGTTTTTAGAGGCCACAGCTTCCAATTGTCACAACGGGAAGCATAGAATGTAGAAGCGACAATTTCCTAGCTTTCGTAATATGAACCTAGTATATAAAAGCTGATGATATTCCTAGACCTTCGTAACGGTAGATCAGTGTTTAGAGGCTGATATTCCGAAATATTTGTAAAGGGAAGATAATTGTCATTGTTGGTTACTTTTTCCAAATTGTTTCCCGTTATTCAAGTTCTAATCGTTAACTGTTGTCTTGCATTTCATACTTCATTGTTGCCTTCGTATATTTGACTTTTAACTTCTTTATCTTCCTGACCCGACCTATATTTATGACTCTTAACACATGCTTTAACAAGGGGATATACATAAAGATCAGTATTTATTAGCTCCCCTGGATAGATCATGACATATGTGACTCTTGGGGTAGGGATCGATATGGGGTTTTGTTAAGAATAAAAGAGTGTGAATATTACAGATTGGTTGACGGGACATGAAGGAATCGAAAACTCAAATGAGCGTGTGAATTCGGAAGCTAGAAGTCCACGCAAGTAGTTGACACGGAATGTTTGGAGGACCTACAGTTGGTGCTGGAACTCCGTAATGCCGAAGTCCCGTCTCATGAAACAACGCGACTTCACAGATATTTCAGTCTTGCTTTAGAATGTAAAATATACGTTTGAATTATCTATTTTAAATGTGTTTACAATCATATGCAGCCGCGCAGATGTAACGGTTAGGAAGTGGAGCAGACAGTGTCATAAGCGGGGTCGGACGAGGGGTCGATTTCTGGGCTCGCTGCTCGCTTCGGGAGGGAAAGAATTGTCAAATAATCCTCCATGCACACACGTCTGCAAAATGTGATAGTCTTAGCATATCACAGATTCACAATATGTCCCTACTTCGGAACTGTTTTGTTTAAATAGTCATATTGTTTATTCACAGCCACGTCTCTTGACAATACAAGGTTGGAAAGGCACGGTGACAACCCCCTTCCCCCTCCCACAATATAAAGAACATTAAATTGAATTCTATCTATTGAGATGTGGCTCCTGAGACGAATGTTGCGAATTCCTTGGACTGCCTGAGTAACTAACAACGATTGTCTGAAAGAGGCTAATGAAATTAGAACACTATATACAACAATAAGAAAGAGTCAAGCAGCTTTCTTTGGTCATCGCGACTAATGGAAAGATCAGTGGGAAGAGAGGCAGTGGCCGACCAAGAGAAATGATGCTGGATGGACTGATATGGTGGCATGGAGGAATATCAGCAGCAGAGTTGATCCAGAACATGAAAGACCGAGATATGTGGAGAGATGCACGTCTACGCCAGCTGGCATAGCACTTGATGATGATGGTCTCATTCTGTGAGTTCCTGGCTGCATGCATCTCTTTATCTTCAACTTTTGTTGTCGGATCATGTTCAGACATTTTTGGGAGCGATAGACGGTGAGGAAAGTAACTGGTCATCCTACCTAATTATGCCATAATATCGTACATGTGCAGGCCCGAAACTGAAAGATTGGCCACGTATTCCTCCTCGCTCTTTGGACTTAAAATATGGTAGCGCTGTCACATCACAGATCCGTAGTAGAAAACTGTTTCGGTACAAATTTGTATTTATAACAAACGCTTCACATTCCAACAATACCCGTGACCGTGTTTTAATTGTTTCAGCTGAAGTATTATTCACTTATTCACTTCATCTGATATATAACTCTACAGTAGGCACCTGTTGAGATGAAGCGAAATTATACCAGGCAATAAATCATGCAATATATTGTTTGTGGCTTCTGTGTTTAAATTTGTATTTGTTAAAGTGTGAATGCCCCAACAGTTGAGTTTAGTTGACCAGTGAACCGATATCACTGCACTCAGGACATTATCCCATTCGCTCTCCATCCCCTCGTTCAACGGCCTGCGAAGAGTCATACTACTAATCATTCCCACCGCTATCTGATTGAAAGTTCTCCTGGTCTTCCCTCTCAGTTTTGAGATTCCAGAACCCCTGCCGATCCCACACAATATCATTCTTTCCACATATGGGTTCTCAATCTGTTCCCGCCTTCTCCACCTGGTTCCACGGTGTTAGTGCCCCAACAACCGGCGATCTAGTCTCGTGCACTACTTTGTCTAAATCACAAAACTAGCAATATTGTTTTAAAATAAATTTATGTTTGCCTGTCAAATTTTACTACTTTTTTTTTTTTTAACGGAAGCATTTAAATTCACGTCGGTTAGACATCTTACTTCTGCGCCGGAACGCAACGATTTTGTAAGCTAAGCAACGGAAATGCCACAACGGATTCCACACGGGAAAACTATAACGTTTTTATTGGCTAACATTTGTCTCGTTTCTATACGTAGTTTAACCATGATTGCTTCCCACAACCTTCGACCTTTCATGGCGTGTCCATGTGTAGTTTGTTTACTCTACGGTGTTTTTCGTTTATAATCTTACATATTAAATTTTTTTTCTATTGTATTTATACTATCGCCGCTCCTTTTCAATCTGGCTCTATAGAAAGTTATAAAGAAGGTAACGGAGGAATGTGCTATTGGAGGAACATCCAGACTGCTTGGTTATGCAGATAATATAGATATTACAGGGGGAAATGAACAAATGACATTGGAAATATTTACTCACTTAAAGGAAAAAGCTCAAAAATGGGGCTGGTTATCAACCAAGATAAAAGCAGAATATATGGTAATTTCAAGAGAAGGAACGGCTAACAACTCTGGCCACATACAAATAGATAATATGACCATTAAAAGAACAGAAACATACACATACCTGGATACAATCTTCAACTGCTCCAACATCATAAGGGAAGAAATACAAGCTAGAATCAACTCTGGAAATAAGATATACTATGCACTACAACATCTGCTAAAATCAAATGCGCTATCTCGTAACACCAAGATCACAATATACAAAACACTGATTAGACCAGTTGTGCTGTATGGCTCTGAAACCTGGAGTACAACTAAAGGAGACGAAGCCTTAGTTACAAACCTTTGAGAACAAAGTCTTAAGACGCATCTTTGGGCCCATTAGGATACACAAAGTGGAGAGTGGAAAAGAAGAAGCAACAAAGACATTTATGATCTGTTAAGTCCCCGCTAATCACTGGTATCATGAAGGCTAATAGACTGCAATGGCTGGGGCATATAGAAAGAATGGAAGATAATAGGGAAACAAAACTCGCTTACACACAGGAAATACATGACCGTAGACCCCGAGGTAGGTCCAAGAAGACGGTGGAGAGATAATATATATATATATATATATATATATATATATATATATATATATATATATATATATATATATATATATATATATATATATACACTACAGACCTACAAGCACTTGGAATCAGCGACTGACAAGAGAAGGTCAACCAGAGAGACGAATGGAGACGGCTTGTATCTGCAGCAAAGAATCTCAATGGCTCGGAACGCTGAAGAAGAAGAAGAAGTATTTATACTAGTTCAGTCCGCTGTGGTTATAAATGGGATAGATAGCGTATATTGTTGTTCTCCCTGTCCAGATAATAGATGTTTATACAGTAATGCCGGCTCCGTGGTGAGGGCGTTATAGACGCAGTTCGTAATCCCACATACCCGCGTTCGAAACACAGCTGCGGGCGATTTGGCAGACGATCTCTCTGCGTTGGTTATGTTTTTTTTTTTTTAACGAAATGGTATGGGTATCGGTCGTTCAGAAAGCAATGACAAACCACTGAACGTAAAACTTGCCAAGAGATCATAACAGCAAAAATGCTGGTGTTGACTGCAACGTCCTGTAAAGGATATGCAACTAACTTATTTTTTTTTATATATATAGTAATGCCTTTGTCATTTCATCTTGTAGAAACAGAGTGTAGAAGTGCTAACCCACATATGGATGTGAAAGGTGAACAGTGAGCAGACAAGCTGTAAAACATCTAATAGCAGTGGAAATGTGGGTTCTGTGGAAAATACAATGAATACTATGTCTTCTTCTTCTTCTTCTTCTTCTTCTTCTTCTTCTTCTTCTTCTTCTTCTTCTTCTTCTTCTTCTTCTTCTTCTTCTTCTTCTTCTTCTTCTTCTTCTTCTTCTTCTTCTTCTTCTTCTTCTTCTTCTTCTTCTTCTTCTTCTTCTTCTTCTTCTTCTTCTCCTTCTTCTTCAGCATTCCGAACCTTTGAGGTTCTTTGCTGCAGATACAAGCCGTCTCCATTCGTCTCTCTGAATACTATGCACAGATAGAAAAACTAATGAGCAAGTTCTACAAGAAATAAATGGAAACCGTAAACTGATTAGAGAAATAAAACGTTAACAGTGACGATTTGTTGGGCACGTTATTAGAAAAAATCAAATGGAGAACTTGATGACAGCTGGCAAGATTGAGAGGGAAAGAATAAGGGAAGACACATAAGTAAATATCTGAGTGACTTGGCCATATGGTATAATCGAGGCAAGGACACAGAGCTGATTCACGACTCTCGTGATCGTGTGAAATATCGAAATATGACCGCCCACGCTTACCGACATGGCACATGATGGCTATAGCTTTATATTGCGTTGATTAAGGGTCGGCAATCTTTCTGTAGTGTTGTGCGGAGTTAATGTTGCAAAGTCAATCAATGTCACAACCGAAGTCATTGTAAAGTAACTCATCGTGCCAACCTTTGTCCACCATACTTTTATACAAAACATCCATTGAACAAATTAATTTAATCTTGATCTTGTATTAACATGTGTCCGTTACATTAAATAACTATTCCATCCTGTGTATAAATAGAAACAAATACAAATATTATATTTTCTTTTTCTTTGTTAACTTTAAGCTCTCGTCACATTATTTTGAAATGTTATTATAAAATTGTCATTTGTAAATTTTGTTAAGACAGAAAAAAGGAGCAGCTGGCCGAGTGTCTAAGAATGCAGAGTTCTCATTCGGGATACCCGGGTTCTAATCCTCGGTAAAGTGTGAGTATTTTACTGTCGGGGACAAAAATACACTCCTAACCAGCAAAGTTCGCGGCGACTGCACTAGCCAGGCGCCTTAATTCATCAGGATCAAGAACCGTGGCGAAGTAATCAACTCGTCTGCCTCGCGATCCGAAGGTTGTGAGTTCGATTCCGGGCTACGTCTTTTGGTTGTGAGTTCGATTCCGGGCTACGTCTTTTGGTTGTCGAGTGCATTTTTCTCGGAGACTCCTGGGGGTCGTCACTGGAGCTGCAGAGTTCGTGCTGCGTAGGGCGCTTTCAGCAGGCCGCTCTGCGGAAAGAGACCAAGCCACATGGGATAAAACCCGGTGCAATGAAGTCGATCCTTTCGATTTTTAAGACTTTGGTTTGTGTGCATCATGTTTGGTCAAAGCATACTTTTTGTTTGGAAAGTGAATCAGTTAAATGAAAAGAATTATATCAATGTAATTAAAAATGCTAGTTTATATTCATCATCATCATCATCAAGTGCCGTGCCGGCTGGAGCAGGCGTTCATGGCTCTCCATAGATCTCGGTCTTTGGTTTTCTGGATCAACTCTGGTGCTGATATTCCTCGATGCCACCGTCTCAATCCATCCAGCATCACTTCTCTTGGTCTACCTCTGCCTCTCTTCCCCTCGATTTTCCAGTTGTTACGATGTTCTCCAATGCCTCTCTTCTCATCACATGACCGAAGAAAGCTGTTTGTCTCTGTCTTATTGTTGTATATAATGTTCTAGTTTCATTAGCCTGTTTCAGGCAGTCGTCGTTAGTTACTCTGGCAGTCCAAGGAATTCGCAACATTCGTCTCAGGAACCACATCTCTGTTGCTTCTAATTTCTTCTTAATTTGTTCATTTACATTCCAAGATTCACTGCCATACAGCAAAACTGGTTCTACATAGCATTTCAGCACTCTCTTTCTTACATTCAGTGATAGTGACTTATTGCATAAGATACTCTTCATTTTCTGAAATGCGGCTTTTGCCTGCCCTATTCTGCTCCTAATCTCTGTTGTACATCTTCCATCTGATGTTATAAATGCCCCTAGGTATCTAAAATTATCAACTTGGTTAAGGATTTTCCCTTCTATTTCTATGTCACATTTTGGTGTCACCATTTTCTTTGATATTACCATTGTTACTGTTTTCTTGATATTCAAGGAGAGTCCTTTCCTTGCACTCTCTGTTACTACAACGTCTAATAATTGTTGTAGGTCTGTTGAATTATCCGCCACCAATACTGTGTCATCTGCATAGCGTATATTATTTATATTATAACCTCCAACTAGTATTCCTGGCATCTCTTTGATCTCTCTCATTATTACTTCGCTATACAGGGAGAAAAGATCTGGTGACAAGACACACCCTTGTCGTACTCCTAGCTTTATCTGTTCGTAACTACCCTCTTTATTTCCCATTTTAATTGCTGCTACTTGGTTCCAGTAAACATTCTTTATTATTCTTAAATCTTTTCCATCAATGTTGATATCTTCCAACATTTTAATCAGTTCATCATGTTTTACTTTATCAAATGCCTTAGTATAATCTATGAAGCACAAATATATGTCTCTCTGTTTCTCTATTGACCTTTCTATTAGTGTCCGTAATGTATAAATTGCATTGTTTGTGCCCTTTCCTTCCACAAATCCATACTGTTCTTCACTAATTTCCATTTTTATTTTCTTTTTGGTTCTTCTCATTATGATTCTGAGTAGAAGCTTAGTGATATGGTTTATAAGGTTAACTGTTCGAAAATCGTCACAATCAACTGCTCCTGGTCTTTTTGGTATAGCTTTAAATACAGATTTCAGCATATCACTGGGTAAATATCCACTGCTGTAAATATCATTCAACATTTTGGTTAATATATCTACTCCAAATTCTCCCAATACTTCTAATTCTTCTATTGTGATTTCATCTGGCCCAGCTGTTTTTCCTTTCTTCATACGTTTCATAGCGTCAGCGACTTCTTCTTTCAGAATAGGTGGACCTTCTAAGTTACTATCTTCTGTTAATTCTTCCCTTTCTCCTTCATATAATTCTCTTATATACTCATTCCACCTCTTCATTATAGCATCTTCCTCTAATATTATCTTTCCTGTTTTTGATTTCAAACACCCGTATTTATTCTTATTTTTCTTCCTGTAAGCTCACTGATTTGTCTGTGCATATTTTTTGTATCTTTAATGGAATTTAATTCAATTTTTTTGCATTGCTCGTTTAACCAACTTTCTTTAGCCTTCCCACATTTATCTTTTATTTCTTTATTTATCTTAGCGTATTCTTGTTTGTCATTTTTACTCTGTTTTCTTTTGTCCATCAGTTTTAAGATATCTTCATTCATCCATTTTTTCTTAGCTATTTTGCCTCTCTCCGGTAATATTTCTTTGCTAGTTTGATGAATGGAGTCCCTTAACATTTCCCATTGTTCATCTATACTCTGTATTTTAGTTATTGCATTGTACCTATTTTTCACAGTCACTCTGTATTGTTCTTGCATTTCTTTATCTATTTTCAGAACCTCTTTATTAAGTCTCATGTTCTTAACCATTTTTTTCCCCTCTCTTTAATCTTACTTTTATTTGTCCACATAGTGGTACATGATCACTATTACAGTCAGCACCAGGCATTGTCTTTACATTAATTAAAGCATTTCTAAATCTTTTATTAATTAGTATGTAGTCAATTTGGTTGCGTATTTTCTTATCAGGGCTTATCCATGTGTACAGTCGTCTTTTATGGTGCTTAAACCATGTGTTTCCAATTATCATATCATTGATATTTGCCCATTCTATTAGCTTTTCCCCTCTTTCATTTCTTGTACCTAAACCATAATTCCCCACTACATCCTCCATTTTTCCCTTTCCTATTTTTGCATTAAAATCACCAAGTATTATCTTTATTTCTTGTGATCCAATTTGAGCCATCGCCATTTCTATTTCGTCGTAAAAGTGTTGTATTTCTTCCTCACTACTGCTTGCTGTTGGTGCATATACTTGTATAATATTAATGTCTATTGGTTTGCCTTGATTTTTACCATAATAACTCTATCTGAAATACACCAGTATCCATTAATTGACTTGGCTGTTTTTTCGTCTAATATTATTCCTACACCTTTTTCATGTGTATCCCCTCCAGAATAAATTATTGTGTGATTGTCAGCTATAATTTTGCCCGATCCCTTCCATCTCATCTCACTAACGCCTAGTATATTCATTTTCATGCTATCCATCTCTCTTAGAACATTGGTCAACTTCCCTAGCTCATTTAATGTCCTAACATTCCATGTTCCTACTATAAATTTATTTATTTTAGTTAAGATTTTGCCATCAGTAGCTGGATGACGGTCTGGTGCCACCTGTGGCTCATGACTGTCCCTACCGGACGAGGATGCCCTAAGACAGCCATTAACGTCCTTCACTAACTTTGATATATGTTTTGCCATGAAGTCTTGGGAAAATAATGTGGTGGTTTCCCCTTGCCTTCCACATTCACATGGTGGTCTTTTACCTCTGCCTTTGACAGCCATTTCCGACTGTAAGGACAAGTGAGTGCCCTGCTCTGCTCAGCTGCAGAGTTGTCCACTTATTCCGGTGGATACTCGGTCCCCAGAGCTGTGTTAGTCACACCGTAGTGTGTTTCCATCCTCTACCGCGGGGAGGTGCAGTTGGGATTTTCCCTTCATAAAGTTATGGTCTCTGACCAAAACTCTCCAGTACTTTTAGAGGACCTTTAGAGGATTTTATATTATATACTGTATTTAAATTCACTCGGCGTGCCAATGAGAATCGGTCCATGTGCCACACTTGACATGCGAACCGTAGGTTGCTGACGCCTGTTGTAGATTGTTTAATCATTGCAATCAACCCTGGCATAGTTTGGCTGCTTGGGATTTTCTATGTAATTTTATGTCCTGTAGTTTGCCATTCTCTGAATAATCGACGCTAACACCATGGTCAAAATCAACGCAAGGCGATCTACTTCCATGTCGCCCGTGGCTGACATAGAACCCGGTGTGCGGGGTTATAAACTGCGTTCACTGTACTTTAACCATAGGTTTTATTTTTGTTATGTTTGCTCGCTTGGAACTCAAACGTAGTCCATAGATGTACTGCTACTTCTAGTGGTTGCCACTACTTGGGAGTGCACTGATCTAGTGTTTGCAGGTAGATTAGCTTCCCCTATTACGGTATTACCAGTGTCCCCCTCCATCAGGCGAATAAATTCCAACTTCGGGGGTACTTGTAATTTGCGTTCGCAAATCAAGGACAAGAAGCCAACATTTTAATCCAACTGACCGGTGTAGAGGTTGAACCCGCTATCTAGGCATCAGCGCACTGCTTGCTTGCTTGTGATCGTTGACTTGAGCTCCAACGCGAAGTCCTGTATGTCGGATGAAGGCATCCTGTTTTCCAACATCAGTGTGATGTCATACAGGACCTAAGGTTTGCGTGAGTATCCGTTGTCCCATGTCTGGCTTATTGATGTGCAGACTGGTGGTTCCTCGCCGTACAGGCAGACACTCTCCGACTTCGGAGGAATCGGCGATCCTACTGACTTTAGCCAGGACCCCGAAGGGGCCTGTTGCCCAGGACACTCGACGAGGACGCGTCAATAGGTCTTGGCCAGTATATAACCCGGCCCTGGTGCCTTGGAAACACCTCTGCGTCCCACAGCGCACTGAAAGTTTAAGACTGAGCGTTCTTATATATTCAGCTATGCTCACCTCATATGCGCGTACATATTTTTCTTGTCTTTATGTTCGTTTAGGCATAACGTCGTGATTGTGTACAATGAAACAAATACATGTGTTAAGATCCCGCAGAGAAACAAGATCAACACATGTACATACCTTACAAGGACCTCTTGATCTGGGTTTGTGTGGATCACTGAAATACAGTTCCGTGTAGTTGTTTTGTCACTTATTGGTATTGGCACCGTGCCGTCTTGACAGACGATAGTTTGGTACATTGTGCTTCAAAAAGGCTTAATAACTACGATCCATGGCGGTGGCGAGTGTGGCTGATAAGGTCAATTCGTGCTGTAAATGTTTGTCCACAGTGGATGCATGTGAAAACATTGGTCATTTCCACCATCATGCACCATCTTACGTATCTCACGCTCTGTGTGTGCTTGATCTACAATCATTTTATCCTTTGTCTTTATTCCATTTCTGATAGTTGCCCTCCATGCAACACGTTCAGCGGCGACTTGCTCCCAATGTGCATTATCAATGTGTTTTATCACTTATATATTACGTATATTTAGGACAGTATTTTAACAGTTGACTGACTGTTGGAGTTGAGTCGAGTTGAGTCAAGAGCCGACTATCACAGCACTTGGGACATTGTCAATTGTGCTCCGTCCTCATCTTGAATAGCCAGCGAACACCTGTAGAGAGCGCCTACAGGCCGTTGCAATCTACCCCGGCCCCTACTGGCTGTGTGGGATTTACTAGGCAATTTTAATTCTAGTAGTTTGCCATTAGAGAAACAGAGAGACATATATTTGTGCTTCATAGATTATACTAAGGCATTTGATAAAGTTAAAACATGATGAACTGATGAAAATGTTGGAAGATATCAACATTGATGGAAAAGATTTAAGAATAATAAAGAATGTTTACTGGAACGAAGTAGCAGCAATTAAAATGGGAAATAAAGAGGGTAGTTACGAACAGATAAAGCTAGGAGTACGACAAGGGTGTGTCTTGTCACCAGAATCTTTTCTCCCTGTATAGCGAAGTAATAATGAGAGAGATCAAAGAGATGCCAGGAATACTAGTTGGAGGTTATAATATAAATAATATACGCTATGCAGATGACACAGTATTGGTGGCGGATAATTCAACAGACCTACATCAATTATTAGACGTTGTAGTAACAGAGAGTGCAAGGAAAGGACTCTCCTTGAATATCAAGAAAACAGTAACAATGGTAATATCAAAGAAAATGGTGACACCAAAATGTGACATAGAAATAGAAGGGAAAATCCTTAACCAAGTTGATAATTTTAGATACCTAGGGGCATTTATAACATCAGATGGAAGATGTACAACAGAGATTAGGAGTAGAATAGGGCAGGGCAAAAGCCGCTTTTCAGAAAATGAAGAGTATCTTATGCAATAATTCACTATCACTGAATGTAAGAAAGAGAGTGCTGAAATGCTATGTAGAACCAGTTTTGCTGTATGGCAGTGAACCTTGGAACGTAAATGAACAAATTAAGAAGAAATTAGAAGCAACAGAGATGTGGTTCCTGAGACGAATGTTGCGAATTCCTTGGACTGCCAGAGTAACTAACGACGACTGCCTGAAACAGGCTAATGAAACTAGAACATTATATACAACAATAAGACAGAGACAAACATCTTTCTTCGGTCACGTGATGAGAAGAGAGGCATTGGAGAACATCGTAACAACTGGAAAGATCGAGGGGAAGAGAGGCAGAGGTAGACCAAGAGAAGTGATGCTGGATGGATTGAGACGGTGGCATGGAGGAATATCAGCACCAGAGTTGATCCAGAAAACCAAAGACCGAGATCTATGGAGAGCCATGAACGCCTACGCCAGCCGGCACGGCACTTGATGATGATGAGTTTGCCATTGACTTCTGAACGAGAAGACAATGTTTGAGTTCAACTGACCGCTGTGTGTAGTGTGTAGCACGCACGTACACATATATGCGTGTGTGTGCGCGCGCGCACGTGCGCACTCTCATTAATACTGAAACACAGGCCTGCGCTTTTCTCAGAAAGCATGTTTGTAGATTGAGTGGCGTAATGCGAGCCTGGACACTGCCCAGCTATAATTATTATTACAATTATGGACAAGCGAACGCGCGCGCAAAAAAAAAAAAATACAGACAGGTCATCTTAACATGCAACAATATAACTCCCCTCCCTCCCCTCACCCCCCCCCCCCACCCGCGATTCATGGAAATGTAAACATTAACATAATATACGTTTGGACAAAGTATGAAGTGGAAGCTTATCCTCACCGTTTGTTTCTCAGCCCATGCGATATCAGTGGAAGTGTGTCAAGTGGGTATATTTTCTGAATTCGTCCTTTGACTGACACGCTGCGCCTCTAAGGTTTGTTTTGCGCTAAGAATCGGACCTAAGCCTACTATTAGACCCCGTTATAAATACTGCAAACAGCTCTCTAGAATGTTCTAGAATTCACAAGGCAATAGAAATACAATCACTAACTGTATAGGACACCACATAATTAAATGGTTGGAACAACAAAACCATTACTGTTAACACGGCCGATTGAATAATAGCTCTCGCTTTTAAACTTCCGGTGTGCTGATGGCGAGGGTTCAACCCCTACACCAGTCAGTTGGACTAAAATTTTGACTTCTCGCCCTTATATTTGGGACGTTAATTACAAGTACCTCTGAAGTCGGAGTGGGATCGACTGTAGGAGATGGACACTAGTAATCGGGAAAGCTAATCCACATGCAAAAATCAGTCCAATGTTGACTACGCTGAGTTTAAAGTGAGCGAAAGGAAAACAAACAAAACTAAGCTATACAGGGTGTAATGTTAATGACCGTGCAGTGTTTGAAAATATTTCCGGTCCAAGTTTTGTATTTACCTTATGTTGCATGAACTTTGCAGAGGGTGAATACAAAACTTAGACCGGCAATATTTTCAAACACTGCACAGTCATAAAAAATAACACCCTATACATTAATCTTTAAACTTTGGAAAATCATGCGGAATACGGGCTTTCCATCACATGTACTACAACTCATAAAACTGCTCTATATAGACAAACAAGCAGCGGCTAGAATGGGTGGCGAGACATCAGAATGGTTTGACATCGAGCAAGGAGCCCGTCAGGGCTCTGTGCTGTCCCCCTATTTGTTTAACCTATACGCCGAAAATATAGTGAGAAATGTAAGAGATGAAGTAAACAGGGAGCTATATGATGCCCTAAATATCGGCGGTCATGACATACCGGAGATTCGATATGCTGATCATACATTATTACTACCCACAACACAGAATGGTATTTATAAAAATCTAATAATCTCCACCCAATTGAATAGTGAAAATCACAACTTATATCTTAACATAGCAAAAACAAAGATAATGCATACAGATAAAACTACTATGGAGAAATACATTTATGTTAATATGGAAAAATTGGATTTGAATTTCGAATATCTTGGGTCATTGATTACCAACAATGGTGACACAATGAAAGAAATTAAAAGATGAATATCTATTGCTCTTCAAAGACTAAAACAACTCAATAAATTGTGGAGTGGGACAGATACAACTACAAAAATTAGATTCTTAAAAGTAATAGTAATTTGAAGAAGGTTGGCTATTAAAGACGATAAAACAAAGAAAATTGAAATAATTTGGTCACCTGTAACGTCACGAAAGTTTGGAGAGAACAAAAATGGAGGGGTATATGCCTGAATAGAAGAAAATAAGTGGTTAAGAACATGAGACTTAATAAAGAGGTTTTGAAGGTAGATACAGAAATTCAAGAACAATACAGAGTGACTGTGAAAAATAAGTATAATGCAGTAGCTAAAATACAGAATATAAACGAACAATGGGAACTGTTAAGGGATTCCATTCATCAAACGAGCAAAGAAATATTACCGAAGAGAAGCTAAAAGGCTAAGAAAAAATGGATGACTGAAGGAATACAAGTAATTCTTGTATTAAAGTTGATGGCCAAAAGAAAAAAAAAGAGTAAAAATGATAAGCATGTATATAATGAGATAAATAAAGAAACAGTGGCGTCACTGGGGTTGGTGTCACCCAGTGCGGTAAACTCTTGGTGTCACCCCTCTAGACTTTCACCATGGTCTTCTTCCGAGTGTTCCTGTACCATATATAATCGCATATAGTAATGTTTGTAAAATAAGTCAAAAAGTTAATAAGGACATAAGAAAGAAAACAAATTGAACAATATAACTTCAATACTTCAGGTAAAACATAAATAAAGAACTTCGACAAACTCGGACAAAGTTAAATTTTTGTTATTTTGCTATGTCTACTTTGTCAAATTTGCAATTTTTTTATTTTGGTGTCACTCCTTGATGGTGTCACCCGGTGCGGCCCGCACCCCCGCACCCCCCTAGTGACGCCCCTGTAAAGAAATAAGAAATTATAACATGCATGGGTGTACAAACAACTGGGGTCATTGTACTAGCTAAGAATTTATAAAAATAGCAAGGGTAACTGGGTCAGAGAAGAATGAGACGGATGTTAGGTCAAAAAAGGTTGAGGTAAGAATTCTAAAACAATGGCGGGCCCTAAAAACAATGGAGAGTAGGTCATGGAAATGTCATTCGTAGTCACGAAGGCACAGAGGAAAACGTGACTGGAAACTAAGAGACAAAGGGAAACTCAGAAAGGGTATATTGGAGGAATTTAAATTAGGGTTACAGAGGTTAAATGATCTTTCTTGGGAGGTCCGGGAAGAATGAATAAAAACACAAGGCTATTGTCTGAAGGGGGATTCGGAGAGTTAAGTTGTGGCGGATCTAGAGACAACTCCACCTGTTGTCTGAATTGGGACTGAGAGTTTAATTGTGGCGGAGTTAGGAGAGAACTCTGCCTGGGGGTTTGGAGACAGTGAGGTTTGGGCAGACAGTGGAGGACTGAGGTCTGGCCCAGTACAGTAGAGGCAATTGAATTCTGAGGCTAATTAGTGGAGACTTAGCCAGGCTGTCAGCGACAGGAGTGTCTGGGGTACGTTAAGGGAAACTAGCCAGGCATTCCGGGAATTGGGACATAGGAAAAACTCAGCGACAATTAAGGGTGTTCATGTATCGACTGAGACTGTGCCTGGAAATTCTGTCATATTTGTTTCATCATATACCTAAGTCATTAATAAAAAGGATGTGCGCGAAACGGTGTGTTTCCAGTTGCTGTAGCTGTTCATAAGTACACCTGCAGTTTACAGAGATACCACTAGATACAACCATAGTCACTTCTATCTGTCACTCTGTCATAACACTTTGTGACAGAAATACTTGTGTGAAGGCAAAAGAAAGTTGGTTAAATGAACAGTGCGAGAAAATTGAATTAAATTCAATTAAAGATACACAAAATATGCACAAACAAATCAGTGAGATTACAAGAAGAAAAATAAATATAAATACAGGTTGTTGAAAGTCAAATACATGAAAAATATTATTGGAGGAAGATGCTATAATGAAGAGATGGAATGAGTATATAAGAGACTTATATGACAGAGAAAGGGCAGGATTAACAGAAGAAAGTAACTTAGAAGTTCCATCTTTTCTAAAAGAAGAAGTTGATGACGCTATCAAGCATATGAATAAAGGAAAATCAGCTGCACCAGATGAAATCACAATAGAAGAATTGGAAGTAATAGGAAAATGTTGAATGATATTTATAGCAGTGGATATATACCAAGCGATATGTTGACATCTGCATTTATAACTATACCAAAAAGACCAGGAGCAATTGAATGCGAAGATTTTCGTACGATTAACCTCATAAATCATGCCACTAAGCTTCTACTCAGAATTATAATGAGAAGAACAAGGAAGAACATAAAAATGGAAATTAGTGAAGAACAGTATAAATTTGTTGAAGGAAAAGGTACAAACAATGCAATATATACATTACGAACACTATTAGAAAGATCAGCAGAGACAAAGAAAGACATATATTTGTGCTTCAAAGATTATACTAAGGCATTTGATAAAGTAAAACATGATGAACTGATTAAAATGGTGGAAGATATTAACATTAATGGGAAAGATCTCAGAATAATAAAAAAAAAATATTTACTGGAACCAAACAGCAGCAATTAAAATGGGAAACAAAGAAGGAAATTATGAACACAAAGTTGGGAGTAAGGCAGGGAAGTGTTTTGTCACCCGATCTCTTCTCCCTCTATAGCGAAGTAATAATGAGAGTTTAGTTTAGTTTAGTTTAAACCAGGGATGGCCAACCTTTTCAGCAGGCGGGCCAAATTTCAGAAATAATATTTCCTGCCGGGCCACGCACCTAATTTTTTTTTAAATTGTTGTTGTTAAATAAAGGAAATAAGCAAGCGTGCTACAGCTTCGACCACATCGTCGCTTCCCAGTAGGTGAGATCGTGCTCAAACGCTTGCCTGTTTTAATGTTTAAAAGAAATATGTTTTGTTAATTAATTTATATTTCCCTTGTAGATGAGTATTAACGTCATTTAGATGACCAGTTATATCGACCAGAAATGCAAAGTCGCAAACCCATTCTTTGTCTTCAAACTCTGGGATACTTTTCAACGTGCTTGCAAAGAATGATTGTATTTCATGTTGCAAATCAAACACTCTTTCCAACAACACGGGTCAGCCATCTTCTTCTTCTTCTTCTTCTTCTTCTTCTTCTTCTTCTTCTTCTTCTTCTTCTTCTTCTTCTTCTTCTTCTTCTTCTTCTTCTTCTTCTTCTTCTTCTTCTTCTTCTTCTTCTTCTTCTTCTTCTTCTTCTTCTTCTTCTTCTTCTTCTTCTTCTTCTTCTGTGTTCATCCGGAGTTTTTTTTTTTCGGACGTGATTGCGTTGTGCCTGTTTACAGCAGAGCTGCGTTCTTGCGCCGTTAGGCCGACACATCCGACTTCTGCGGGCATTTGTTGACCGGGTTAACCTTCCCGGGAGCCATCTTACTTCTGCATAAAATGTAACGTCATGATAATCTGAGCCCAAAGACTAGAAATTCTTGGAACTAACGGTGATTCAACCCGTTCGACTTAATGAAGATCACTATTTTGACGACCACTTTCATGACATAGTCCATTTTGAGGGACTTCGAACATAAATTCTCCTGATGATTAATGCAATGAAAATTTAACATTGAAGTGTTTGCGACTTTGGAGGCCTCATTTTCAGTCAATTTTACTAAACCTTCGGGTTTCCCAACCATTGCTGGAGCACCATCCGTTGTTAAGCTCGATAAGTTGTTAAGTTGTAACAAAAAGCATTTCAATGTCGGTTTAACTGCTTCTAACAAATCTCGTAACTTAGTAGTGTCCTTAGGTGGATACAGTGCCGCTAATTCTTCTATCTTTTTAAAATGGACATCAACACTCACAATAAAAATGGCCAGTTGGGTAGTATCTGCCATATCTGTGCCACGCCTAGTAATAGTCTGACGAGACAGACTTATTTTTTGAGAAATCCTTCTCCTTTTCTGGACACAGAATTTCAACGACGCTCTCCAAACATTCCTTAACCATTTAACCATCTGAATATGGCTTCGATTTATTTTTATATACTGCATAACTAGCTTTTACATAGCATGTTGACTCTGAACCCGCTCTAGTAATTATCCGTTGTTGTGCAGAAATGTTTTTTTAAAGTCATTTATTTGGTCTTGTCGAAATTGCCCTTTGTACTTATCAAACTTATTTGCATGTTTAGTCTCGTAGTGCCGTTTGATGTTATTCTCTTTCAAGACAGAAACAGATTCGTTGCATATCAAGCATATAGCTATGTTTTAATTTCCACGAAAAAAAATAGTTTATTGTCCACCTGTCTTGAAAACTTCTTTATTATTCTGTGATTCTACTCTTCTTTGGTCCAACGTCTTTACTAGTTGACGCCATGGTTACGTAATACCTCAAATACACATAATGAATATTCACATAACAAAAACCCACATCAAAATAATATTAATAATCTATATTAATCTTACCTTTCTTACTGATGTTCTCAGCCAATTCCAACCAATATTATTTCTTCCTTCAACAACATCCACTCAGAGAAATATCAGGAATAGAGAGTTTATATCTAATAATAACAAAGTCTTTTCACAAACTGAACCACCACGGTTCCTACAGTGTATGGTCCATAATATTCCCTTTACGAATGTTCATGTTCAAGTCACTGGAGTAGAACGTCATCCATCATGTGCCATGCCGGTAAGCGTGGGCGGTCATGTTTTGCCACCTCACTCGATCACCAGAGTCCTGGATCAGCTCCGTGTTTCTGTCTCGACCATGCCACGTGGCCAAGTCATCCAGGTATTTACTTCTAGGTCTTCCCCTTGGTCTCTTACCTTCGATCTTGCCAGTTGTCACCAAGTTCTCCAATTCATTTCTTCTCATAACATGCCCAAAAATGTTGACTGTCTACGTCTAATGACTCTAATCAGTTTACGATCTTCATTTGTTTCTTGAAGGACTTGTTCATTGGTTTTTTTGCCTTTCAATGGTATTTTTTGCATTTTCCTCAGAAACCACATTTCTGCAGCCATCAGATGTTTTTCAGCTTGACTGCTCATTGTCCAAGTTTCACATCCATATAAAAGTAAAGGTTCTATGTAGCACACCAACACTCTTTTTCTCGTTTCAATAGAACTAGCCAGGTTAATAAGTTCCCAAGATGCACATATTCATTCGGCTAAATGTTCCGGAATTGGGAGTATCCAGTGCAACATTCCTCAAGCGGTGAAATATACCTGACAATAAATTTCCTCAGAAGTTATGAATATCCACAGGGGAGATATACTTCAGGAGTTATAAATGTCCATAGTTCAGATAAAGTTCAGACGTTATAAATATCCACAGAGCTAGTAAACTTCAAGAGTTATAAATATCCAAAGGGCATATAAACTTCAGGAGTTATACAGATCCATAGGGCAGATAAACTTCAAGAGTCAGTAAATATCAAGAATTATACCAGTCAAGGATAGAAATTATCCATACATGATAAACGACGGGCAGTAATAAACTTCAGTCTGTGAAAAATATCCACGATGATGCCGTTCAGGTTTTCAAAATGTCCTCATAGATAAAATTCACGTTTTAAAAATGTCCAGATGGA
Organism: Cepaea nemoralis; assembly: GCA_014155875.1. Taxonomy (NCBI): domain Eukaryota; kingdom Metazoa; phylum Mollusca; class Gastropoda; order Stylommatophora; family Helicidae; genus Cepaea; species Cepaea nemoralis. Next base: position 19,153 of record JACEFZ010009910.1, read on the forward strand.
AACAATCCATGTTTTGTAAATGTCCATCTGGGTAACTGCCAGGTGTCGACAATGTTCATAACCCTTCTCCTGAATTTAACAACTAGCAATGAAGTGAGGACTCAGCCGGTGCATTTACTTGAGTAGTAGGTACATTGGTGTTGGCCAGGCCATCGTCTTATTAACATTGATCATTCATTTAATAGAGAGCAAATAATATTAAGGAGATTCTGCTCATACAGCAATATGAAGGCGAATCCTTTTCATCCTGTGCCGATGAATCAGCCACTCGACATGAGAACTAGAGCATTTGTACTACTCTTCATGTTCGGCTAAGGCACAGTCCACCATCCTGGAGTCCAAAGAACCCCACTGTATACAATACGGAAAATTCAACTGGTCGCTAGAAAAGCATTTCTTAGACTCCTTACAGTTCTCAATGTCACCCCTTAAAAAAATTCTCAATTCAATCCACCTACTCGATTTCTTTTAATGTACCTATCCTAGGCGCACTTTTAGCACGGAACATGACAGCTTGATGGGGATGGTGTCTCGGAAAGGGCCGGGCTGGAGAAAGAGAGAGAGAAGGCCCCCCTCTACTCTCTTTCTCTATTTTCTCCAGCCCGGCCCTTTCCGAGACACCATCCCCATCAAGCTGTCATGTTCCGTGCTAAAAGTGCGCAGTAGTGTTGCCATCTCCCGTCTTCATGTTACCCACCAGATTGTCACACGTGTTCCTATGTCGTGTGGACGTAGTTTCAAACTCTTGTCAACTTCAAACGTCCCAGTGGCTTAGGTGTTATGGTTAGAAAATTGGACTTGGCCTCAAATGAACATTGTGACCTCTGAATACAGAATTTAATAGGGAATCCAAGTGTCGTTGATAGGCATAAAATATTGGAAATATGTCACAACAACTCATGATGTAATGTTCTTTTGGTGATATGTACAATAAAGTTAACATTTATGTTCATTTGACCTAGCTCCTCGGGCCGCAACATGACCCTAGGCGGGCCGCATGCGGCCCGCGGGCCTCGTGTTGGCCACCCCTGGTTTAGTCGTTGGATAAACATTACGGCACACGGGTTTAACCCATACGTACTCCGTTTTCCTCCTAACTCAAAACTGAGACTGGAGAAACTCAGCTCAATGCACGAACTCCGTAGCACCGGCGAGGATCCTGAAATACTTTGGGTAGATTTTTAACTCGAAATTTTGTCTGGGCAGCGCCGTTAGGCTACTCTTTTTCGATTTCCAACTGCCAAGGGATTTTTTTACGTGCGCAACAATACACACGGGCGTCCGATCTCACCACCCAGAGACCAAGGGAAATTTTATTACTGGAATTCCACTTGAAAAAATCCCGGTCCTCATCGGAACTTGAACTTGGGACCTCCAGTACTCGAGGCGGATACCATAAATCGAGACCACTCAGCCCCCGTGTCATAATGAGAGAGTAATAATGAGAGAGATCAAAGAAACGCCAGGAATAATATTTGGAGGTTATAATATAAATAATATACGCTATGCAGATGATACATTATTGATAGCGGATAATGCAACAGATCTACAGCAATTGTCGGACATTGTAGTAACAGAGAGTGCAAAGAAAGGACTCTCCTTAAATATCAAGAAAACAGTAACAATGGTGATATCAAAGAAACAGGTGACACCCAAATGTGAAATAGAGATAGAAGGTAAAGTTCTTCACCAAGTGGATAATTTTAAATATCTAGGGACATTTATAACATCAGATGGAAGATACCCAACAGAGATCAAGAACAGAATAGGTCAAACGAAGGCTGCATTTCAGAAAATGAAGAATATCTTATCCAATAAGTCACTATCATTGAATATAAGAAAGAGAGTGCTGAAGAGCTAAATAGAACCTGTTTTGCTGTATGGCTGTGAATCTTGGAATATAAATGAACAAATTAGGAAGAAACTGGAAGCTACATAGATGTGGTTCCTTAGACGAATGTTGCGAATTCCTTGGACTGCCAAAGTAACTAACAACGAAAGCCTTAAAGAGGCTAACGAAACTAGAACATTATATACAACAATAAGAAAGAGACAAACAGCATTCTTTGGTCATGTGATGAGAAGACAGCGCTGGAGAATATCCGTGACAACTGGAAAGATCGAGGGGAAGAGAGGCAGAGGCAGACCACGAGAAATGATGCTGGATGGATTGCGACGGTGGCATGGAGGAATATCAACGGCAGAGTTGATCCAGAAAACCAAAGATCGAGATCTGTAGAGAAACATGAACGCATACGCCAGTCGGCACGGCACTTGATGATGATGATGATGATGATGATGATGATGATGATGATGATGATGATGATGATGATGATGATGATGATGATGATGATGATATGCCTGGAAGAGAGGAAGAGGAAGGCCAAAGAGAAGATTGGTTCAGGATGTGGCAGATGATCTCCAGATGGGTTTATCTGACACGGGACGTCTTGCTTATGATCGAGAGGTTTTCATGAAGGTTGTTATGGGAGCGAGGTTCTGCACAGGGCATGCTACTGAATGCATGAATGAATACATTAATCAGGGAAATTGCATGGAAGGTACAATTCTTCTTCTGTCACACTTGTTCTCTATAAACAATTCACAATTCATTGATTTGTCACCTGTGTAAGTCACCTATGCGGAGTTCACGGATTGGTGGGCTTGAGGTGAGCTGGCTAAAGGCCTTATACCTGAATGGAGGATACGGAGCGAAAGATAAATTATTCGCAGCCCACCATCGTGTTACGAAAGCCCTTAAGGGAGGCAAAGAACAGCAACCCTGTAATCTACCATTCATCTCATGGAGGGGTTACTATGGGGCAGTCTATTCCACGCCGTAGACAACGTTTAGCTGCTAAGTCCAATCAACCACAGGTTGAGGGGGCCATACTACATTAATGAATAAATCCTAGTAACATAAATTTGCAGTCATTAAAATAGCAAATGGCGGTTTAACATTTACAATTATACACAACAATTTTTAGAACAGCGTGGGCCAAGAATAAGAAAATACTGAAATTCTACAAGATCTGAGCATCGACGCAAACGTATTCATAAACTTTATCATGTCTCGGACACTGAAATATAGGGTGTATTTTTAATGACTGTGCAGTGTTTGAAAATATTGCCGGTGTTCACCCTCTGTAAAATTCATGCAACATAATAGGTAAATACAAAACTTGGACCGGAAATATTTTCAAACACTGCACAGTCATTAAAAATACACCCTGTATTTTGACTATATTAAACGTCACAATGTAGATCAGCATGGTCAAACAGATAAGAGAGTTCACCCTTCCGGTGTGTTCATGCCGACGTAGCGGGTTCAACCCCTACACCGGTCAGTTGGACTAAAATGCTGACTTCTCGTCCTTGACTTGGTGACGTAAATTACAATTACCTTAAGAAGTCAAAGTGGGTTCGCCTGATGGCGAGGGACACTGGTAATAAGGAAATATAACCGTCGTGCAAATATAAGTCAAGTATACATCTGTAGTTGTTGCAACTAGTAGTAGTAATTGCGTGTGTTTGGACTACGCTTCAGTTTAAAGCGAGGGCACGGAAAAGAAAACAAGTTTCAGAGCCGTATAGTGCTATAGCCAGGAATACTAATCGGAGGATATAATATAAACAATATACGCTATGCAGATGACACAGTATTGGTGGCGGATAATGCAACAGACCTACAACAATTGTTGGACAGTGTAGTAACAGAGAGTGCACAGAAAGGACTGTCCTTGAATATCAAGAAAACAGTAACAATGGTGATATCAAAGAAAATGGGGACGCCAAAATGTGACATAGAAATAGAAGGGAAATGTATTAACCAAGTGGATAATTTTAAATACCTAGGGGCACTTATAACATCAGATGGAAGATGTACAAAAGAGATTAAGAGCAGAATAGGGCAGGCAAAGACAGCATTTCAGAAAATGAAGAGTATCTTATGCAATAAGTCGCTATCAATGAATGTAAGAAAGAGAGTACTAAAATGCTATATAGAACCAGTTTTGCTGTATGGCAGCGAATCTTGGAATGTAAATGAACAAATTAGGAAGAACTTAGAAGCAACAGAGATGTGGTTTTTGAGACGAATGTTGCGAATTCCTTGGACTGCCAGAGTAACTAACAACGATTGCCTGAAAGAGGCTAATGAAACTAGAACACTATATACAACAATAAGAAAGAGACAAACATCTTTCTTTGGTCATGTGATGAGAAGAGAGGCATTGGAGAACATCGTGACAACTGGAAAGATCGAGGGGAAGAGAGGCAGAGGCAGACCAAGAGAAATGATGCTGGACGTACTGAGACGGTGGCATGGAGGAATATCAGCAGCAGAGTTGATCCAGAACACCAAAGACCGAGATCTGTGGAGAGCCATGAACGCCTACGCCAGCCGGCACGGCACTTGATGATGATGATAGTGCTACAGACCAGATGTGTTACTTGGTAAAGAGTGGGCAAAATCAAAAGTGGCTTGTACTTAGTCTTACAGTTCATTGCTAAGTATCTTATAAATATTCAGGCTTCTGGCTGCTTGGTTTGATAAACAATCGACAACTACTTCCGCGAGAATAGGATAAGGCGGTAACAATAGTACATAATCGTTGCCTCTCTACATGACCACTTGACCTACATCGCTTCTCTCTCCTTGCTTCCATGTGTATGTACAATGGTTGGCAATGTTACTGGACGAGAAATATGTTCAAGGAATCTGTGTCAGAACATTTGCTGTTCTGAGACTAGGAGTGTTTTATATTACACATTCACCATAAGATCCGGAGTACGACAAGGTTGTGTCCTGCCCCCTCTCTTGTTTATAACATACTAGCTGACCCGGCCCGGCTTCGCCCAGTCCCTGGTGGGGAGCATCTCATTTAATTCATATAAGTAGTCATATAAGTTCTCGTTCCCGTTACCGACTGTCTGTCTGTCTGTCTGTCTGTCTGTCTTTCTGTCTGTCTGTCTGTCTGTCTGTCTGTCTGTCTGTCTGTCTGTCTGTCTGTCTGTCCGTCCCTCCCTCTCTGTCTGTCTGTCTGTCTGTCTGCCTGTCTGTCTAATCATTTATTGGTTGCAGTTAGAACAACCTTAGATAAACGAAGACCAACTTACAAAAAGCATTAGAAAGAGCACTTGAAAGGTCTTTACATCTTCCCCAACAATTAACTTGGGTAAATGGAGCGGCGGCAGCAGCATCAGCAGAAGAAGGAAAAGGAGGAGTAGGAGGGAGGAAGAGATAGGCGGAGAGAGGAGGAGGAGGGAAGAGGAGGGAAGAGGAAGGAGGAGGAGTAGGGAGGAATAGGAGGGAGGAGGAGGGATTAGGAGGAGGAGAGAGGAGGAGGAGGTAGGAGAAGGGAGGAGGAGGGAGGAGGAAGGAGGAGGGAGGAGTAGGGAGGAATAGGAGGGAGGAGGAGGGATTAGGAGGAGGAGAGAGGGGGAGAAGGTGAAAGAGAAGGGAGGAGGAGGGAGGAGGAAGGAGGAGGACGGATGAGGAGGCAGGAGGAGCGAGGAGGAGGAGGGTAGGAGGAGAAAGAGGGAGAGGGAGGAGGAAGGAGAAGGAGGACGAGGGAGAAGGAGAGAGGAGAAGAACGCAGGGGAGGAGGCGGAGGGAGGCGGAGGGAGGAGGAAGAGGGAGGGGAAGGATGAGGAGGGAGGAGGAGGAAGAGGGAGGGGAAGGATGAAGAGGGAGGAGGAAGGTGGAGAGAGGAGGAGGGGGAGGAGGGAGGGATGAGGGGGAGGACGTAGGAGGAGGGAGTAGGAGGAGAAGGGAGGAGGAAGGAAGAGGAGTGATTAGGAGGAGGGAGGAGGAGGAGGGAGGAGGAAGAGGGAGAAGGAGGGATGTGGAGGGAGGAGGAGGGAGGATGAGGAGGGAGGAGGAGGAGGGATGAGGAGGATGGAGGAGGAGAGGGAGGAGGAGGGGGTGGAGGGAGGAGGGAGGAGGAGGGATGAGGGGGAGGACGTAGAATTAGAAGGTGGGAGGAGAGAGTAGGAGGAAGGAAGAGGAGTGATTAGGAGGAGGGAGGAGGGTGAGGAGGTAGGAGGAAGAGGGAGGAAGGAGGAGGAGAAAGAGGGAGGAGGAGGAGGGGGGAAGAGGGGAGAGGAGGAGGAGGATTTTAACGCATATGCCTGTAGACAACTGCAGCGAAAAGGTGGGTCTGTCTATCTATCTGACCCGGCGTGGCTTTGCCCAGCTCCTGGCGGGTAGCGTCTCATTAAATTTATACAACAAAAAAAGTAACTTAAAAGAATGTCCTTCCACACACCATCCATTATTTTTAATGAAAACTCTTTCTAATCACCTGCATGACTACAGTAACTTCTTAAGCATAAAAAGATGAGTTACAATGTTATGCATTGTGCATTATTTTTATGAAAAATTTGAAAATGCCTTAAAGATTGTATCATTATTTATTATAACTCATATGCCGGTACATAACTATAGACACAGAGTTTATAAATCTTTGAAAACGATGCAACAATATGACTATAAATTATACAGAAAAGTTATTAAAAGTTATGCCCCTTGAAATAACTTTTACAGAGTTAAGTCCCCTTGCTGTATTGAAATTATAATGAAAAATGGAAAATTAAATAATATTGGGTAAGCAGCCGATTTCACACTAAAACAATATCACAGTGGGCTGCGCTGGAATGAAAGGAAGACGTGTAGAAAATTTCATCTCAATCGGATGGGCCGTTCGCGAACGCATAAAGGACATACGGACGGAGATTGCCTTTTATATATAAGATGTAGACAGCATATGTAAAGAAACCTGCCAAACGGAGACCGCGAGGACACCACACAACGAGAACACAGAAGAAGAACCATCTGCAAATCTAACCATTAGAGAACTCCTGTTTGCGGACGACCAAGCACTAAGCTAAAATCAGAAGCTGAATTACAAGACCACATGAATAGTCTAAACGAAATGTGTAGGGATCATAACATGAAAATTAGCACAAGTAAAACAGAGGTAGTGACTATAGCTAAAGAAGATAAAACAACAACGATTCACCTAAACGAACATCCCTTGAAACAAGTAGAGAGTTTCAAGTACCTAGGAAGTATAATATCATCAAATGGCAAATCAGAAGACGAGATCGAAAATAGATGCAATAAGGCAAACCAACCCATTGGACAAATGGCACCAATACTAAAGAACAAACATGTATCAATAACTACTAAGAAAGCACTTTACAACACAATCTTCCTACCAACTCTATGATACCAATGCCAAAACTGGTCAATGACAGAAAAAGAGAAAGGAAAAATCACAACAACAGAAATGAGATTCCTGAGAAGAATACTCAATGTATTAAGAAGAGATAAGATCAGAAATGAAAAAAATTAGGACTAAAGTGGGGGTTATAGCTGCACTAGATTTTATTATAAAGCAGCAAGTGAAATGGTTTGGCCATGCAAGTAGGTTACCAGCTAACAGTATACCACAACAAGCAATGATGTACAGACCAGAGGGAAGCAGAGGAAGAGGCCGACAACGTAAATGATGGACGGATGGAATGGCAGAGTCCACGGAAATATCGATACATGAAGCCCATAAGCGAGCACTCTCCCGCTGTTTATCCTTCACCTCGACACCGCAAGGTACAAGAGGAACATGATGAGATGACATAGTTGTTATAATTTATGTATTTTACATAATATAGTTTACATATGGGCTGAGTGGTCTCGAGGTATGATGTCCGCCTCGAGTGCTGGAGGTCCTGGTGAGGGCCAGGATTTTTTCACGTGGACTTCTAGTACCAAAATTTCCCCTGGTATCTGGGTAGTGAGATCGGACGCCCGTGTGTATTGCTGCGCACATAAACAATCACTTGGCAGTTGGAAATCGGAAAAGAGTAGCCTAACGGCGCTGCCCAAGCAAAATTTAGAGTTAAGAATCTACCCAAAGTATTTCAGGATCCTCGCCGGTGCTACGGAGTTCGTGCACTGAGCTAAGAATTTCCGGACTCAGGCTTGAGTTAGGAGTAGAATGGAGCACTTATTGGTTACACCCGTGTGCCGTGATGTTAATCCGTCGACTAAACTAGACTATACTATGTATTTTACACGTTTTTATTAGAAGTTTTGTTATTGTCAGGTCTTAGATGTGACTGAAATACTATATGACAGTAGACCAGTGGTTCTCAACCGGTGGGGAATCCCCCCCCCCCCCCCGGGAATTTTAGGGTTTCCGGGGGGGGGGGGGGAATTAAGATTATTTCAAGATCGCGTTAATACGAGAACCGATTACATTTTATGCAGAAGTAAGATGGCTGACCCGTGCCAAATTGTTGGAAAGAGTGTTTGATTTGCAACATGAAATACAATCATTCTTTGCAAGCAAGTCGAAAAGTATCCCAGAGTTTGAAGACAAAGAGTGGGTTTGCGACTTTGCATTTCTGGTCGATATAACTGGTCACCTAAATGACTACAAGGGAAAGATAAATTAATTAACAAGACGTATATTATTTTTTTGTTTACATTAAACCAGGCAAGTGTTTAACCACGATCTCACCTACTGGGAAGCGACGATGTGGTCGAAGCTGTAGCACGCTTGCTTATTTCCTTTAATTAACAACAACAATTTAAAAAAAAATTAGGTGCGTGGCCCGGCAGGAAATATTATTTCTGAAATTTGGCCCGCCTTCTGAAAAGGTTGGCCATCTCTGGACTACACCATCGTGAACCCGAACCACTATCTTGACAATCAAGCAGTTGACAGTCAGCCAATTAGTCAGTTGATTAGTCTGTCAGTCATTGAATTATTTAGTCAGTCAGTCAGTCAGTCAGTTCGTTAGTTAGTTAGTTAACTAGTTAGGTATTTATTGGAGTATCATTTTTGCCTTTCTGACATGCCCATATACGTTCAGACCCCCCCCCCCCCCCCACCCCCCCCCCACCCCACATATGCATCAGCGTTCGGCGGCTAATAGTGCCAGTTCTGTGTTGGTTGACGAGATTATTTATTCTCCCGATGTACCTCTGGTGTCTGGCCGTGCCAATTCTTACTCCCAAGTCTCTCATTCTGGGCAACCAGCATGGACTCACTGGCGTCAACATCCTCAGCTCTCAGCATCTCTCTAAGTTATTTGCATATCATTTATGCCTTTACAGGACGTCGCAGTCAACACCAGCATTTTCTCTGTTGTGATCTCTTGGCAAGTTTACGTTCAGTAGTTTGCCATTGCTTTCTGAACAACCGGCACCCATACCATTTCGTAAAAAAACCAACGCAAGGCGGCTTGCTGCCAAATTACCCGCAGATGTGTTTCGAACGCGGGTATACGGGATTACGAACTGTGTCCGTAACTTCCATCGCCACGGAGCCGGCATCTCTCTAAGGTTATAAATTATATCAGCACGATCCACGGGCTGGCCATCTGCAGGAGATACAAAGCCAGTAAGTTCATCAACTCGTTTTCAAGAATATGTTTGTGCGTACACAATCAATCGAATCTGTTTAGGTCTATCGCCATGTTTCCTGCAGTAAATCTCTCTCGCCCTGGTTATATTCTTTGTCCTACTGCCAGTCGCCCATATCTTAATGTTATTTCCCACTTGTATCCGTGTCCACCTCTTGCTCTCCTGCCTTATACGTTTCCCTTCAGTATAGATTTGTTCATTTTTGATTTATTTAAATTTTTTTTGGCGTTCGCTTGCTTTTGAACTGAAGCTTACTCCATCCATGTGCTACAACCTCTATTGTACTGAAATGAATTCTGCTTGTGGATTACCTTTCCCTATTACCAGTGTCCCTCGGCCATCAGGTGAACCAACTCCGACTTCTGAGGTACTTGTGTCAAGGAACGCACGAACGAACGAAAATTATTTTCAAAGGATCACAAATTTGACACGCAGGCCCGCCTTACATTAGGCCCTTCCAATCACTGATCTTTCGTTCATCATTGTGCATGTTACATTCATAGGAAAAACATTGTCAAATGAATGTTGTAAACATAAGCAATGCATATTACAATGTTATAAGACAGGTACGCAGGCAGACACACGCACACTCGTAACACATACGTGCTTATTGTCAAGTAGCCAAGGTGACATCGTGTTTAGTGCGCTTCCCTCTCAAGAAACTGGTTCCGGTCTACCGCTAGCAGAGACAAGATTATTTTGTCCAACCAGTATGGCTCTGGGTTGAGCCAGCTTCATAAACATGGATACCAAACATTTTTCAGAATTTTCTGGGAGGGAAAAGCGACGAGGAAAGAAACTAGTCACCTCACCTTATATCGTATGGCCTTGCATATGTGAAGGCTTAAGGGTTCACTCCCGGATAAGGGCAGTATCTGGTATTGTACTGCCTTTTTATATATCGTGTGGTGTGAACAGAGTTCCTTGACGTTACTTGCCTGTAATTTAATTTACTTTACTCATTGCCATTTGGGATCATGTCTATGATGTGGGAGAACAGATAACACCATCATTGTCTGGAAAGGCGAGACGGACACATAATCAGATTGCAGCTGGTACCATTAATATTTTGACTCTTCGCTGGCTGTTGAAGATGAGAACGGAACGCGAATGGGAATGTCCTCTGAGTGTTGTGATGTTCGTTCTTGACTCTACTCTACTCTACTCTACTCTACTCTACTCTACTCTACTCTACTCTACTCTACTCTACTCTACTCTACTCTACTCTACTCTACTCTACTCTACTCTACTCTACAATATCGTTCTTACCCCCAGCTGCTCCACCCATGCTTCAGCTCCGGTGTGCTGGAGATTCGCCTGGTCAATTTCTCCAACGCAGAAGGCAAACGCCGGGATGGACAGTGCTGCGACAAAGACGACTCGTTTTGGAGCTGGAATTGGTGGTACGGCGAGAAGGACGAGAAATGCAAAGATTGTAATCACGTGTTTAAACTTTGCGTGGGGAACGATACAGCGTGAGTACAATGTTTTCTTTTTTTATGTTTCTTCTCTTTATCCTGTTGTTGTTGTTTTCACATCTTCTGTTTACAACTTGCATATAATGTTCAAGTTTCCTACACCTACACAGAAGGAACTCCTGGAAATGATAGATACAATGGTTGTAGAAAGTGAAAAATTGGGCCATAACTTGAATAATAGAAAGACAGAAGTCGTGATGATATCAAAGATACAGATTGTGCCTAGCTATGTAATTAACGTAAATCATCTTATTTTTGTGGCAAGTGCAGAAATTCACATCCGTCCATCCCGGGAAGGTTAACCCGGTCAACAAATGCCCGCAGAAGTCGGATGTGTCGGCCTAACGGCGCAAGAACGCAGCTCTGCTGTAAACAGGCACAACGCAATCACATCCGAAAAAAACAACTCCGGATGAACGAAGAAGAAGAAGAAGATCCGTCCATCATGTGCCATGCCGGTAAGCGTGGGCGGTCATGTTTCGCTATCTCACTCGATTACCAGAGTTGTGGATCAGCTCCTGTTTCCTCCTCGACCATGCCACGTGGCCAAAGTAAATACTTCTCGGTCTTCACCTTGGTCTCTTCCTTTCGATCTAGCCAGTTGTCACCAAGTTCTCCAATTCATTTCTTCTCATAACATGCCCAAATAATTGTGACTGTCTACGTCTAATATCTCTAATCAGTTTACGATCTTCATTTGTTTCTTGAAGGATTTGTTCATTGGTTTTTCTGTCTGTCCATGGTATTCTTTGCATTTTCCGCAGAAACCACATTTTCGCAGCCATCAGATGTTGTTCAACTTGACTGCTCATTGTCCACGCTTCACATCCATACAAAAGTACATGTTCTATGTAGCACTTCAATACTCTTTTTCTCGTTTCAATTGATATCTTTTTATTGGTCAGTATGTTTTTCATCATAAATTCAGATATCTAACCACATTGATAACATCAGATGGAAGATGCATCACAGAGATAAAGAACAGAATAGGCAAGCAAATTCTGCATTCTATCAAATGAAGAACATTTTGTGCAATAAGTCCTTGTCCTTGAAAGTTAGAAAAAGAGTTCTTGCATGTTACACAGAACCACTTTTAATATACGGCTGCGATTCTTGGACAAGTAGTAAACAGGTGAAAAAATCCATGTAAGCCTTGAAGATGTGATATTATAGAAGAATGCTGAAAATTTATTGTATAGATATCTGGACATTCTGAGGGAAGCTGAGTCGCAAAGACAACTCATCATCACAAACATCAGAAAGAAGCAGTCATCATTTTTTTGGGTCACATTATGGGAAGACAAAAACGGAAACATGTTGTAACATCCCGTAAGATAGGTGGAAAGGGAGATAGAGGAAGACAGCATGAGAAAATTCTTGACAGCCTTATGTCATGGCACGGAAGGTAGTCAACACATGAATTGATCCATGCCGTCGGAGATCGCAATTTGTGGAGGGACATGGTCGCCCACACCAGCCGTCAAGGAACTGGATGATGATGACATAGTGTGTGTATTGATGTGTGTGGTGTGTGGGTGAATGTGTGTGTTTGTGTGTATTTGTGTGGCATACCATCACCGACGTTCGCGTCTGTGGCTAAACGGCAGTGAACGCAGTTCATCATTCCACATACTGGGTTCGAAATGAGCCACAGGCGATTTGGAAGCTGACCGCCTTGTGTTGATTTTCACAATGGCATGAACGCCGGTCGTTCAGAAAGCTATGGCAAACTACTGGGCGTAAGATTGCCTAGAAGATCACAAACAGCCAAAATAATGTTGAGATTGATTGCGGCGTCTATAAATGATATGAAATAACTTTATTAAACTGAAATCTTTACTGAGTCATTAGTGTCTCCATCTCTTCTTCGTCCTCCTCCATATCATCATCATCATCATCATCATCATCATCATCATCATCATCATCATCATCATCATCATCATCATCATCATCATGTGCCAATAATGGTGATTCACACGTGTCAGTTGTGTTCTTTAAAAGTCCGACTCTGACTGTTTTCCGCAGCGCACAATCAACCACGTCAGAGTTGTCTACATGTGTAGATCCGTAGAGAGGTTAACAACGCATTAAACATGAGAATTGTCAAATGTTATGTATATTTAACGCTACTGTATGGCGCAGAACCCTGGACATTGAACAAGCAACTAGAAAGTCGCATAGAGGCCCTGTAGATGTGGATATACAGGAGAATATGTCATATTTCATGGAAACAAAAACAATCAAATACAGAGGTTCTAGGAAAGCTGGGAATGAAAATAGAGTCGATGTGAGTGGCACCTTGCCGTCTTGACAGACGAAAGTATGTGGATTGGAATTTGGCCAAAAGTCCATCGATAATGCCTTCAGAGAACATGTGTTGCCCATGCAGCATGATCATTCTCTCGGCCTTGCCTTGTTTACTCCAGAGGAAAGGATGACTAGTACGTCTAGAACAAGGTAGGCTGCAAATGCTGGCGGCTCAGCATCGAACCTCCAAGAGCCGGAGGTGGGTGGCGGCCAGGCCCTCACATCCGAAACATTTGACTTACAGACGTTCAGCCATTTCCCTCAACTGAGTGCCTTATACCAAATGTCTGGACCAGTATGAGCGTGTACATCTGTCATCGTATGTATCTGGCCGACTCTGTGCGGACCCCGCGACCAACGAGAATCGGCCCGCCGGAGATATTTCTCGTCTGTTGCGAACACATCTCCCCGAAAGACTGAATAAGTAAAGAAACGAAAAAAGTAGTGGTATTTCAATTGCGTTTGATGACAGAAGATTTGATGACAGAAATAAAAAAGAGGCAAGTGAAATATTTCGGCCACGTTAAAAGACACGCTTATAAAATCCATACTGGGCGGCAAGATGAGGGCAAGTGAGCAAAAGGTAGACAACGATACAAGTTGGAAGACAACATCAAGAGATGGACGAACATCAATCTGACAGAATGTACAGCCAGGGCGAGAGACAAACAGTGTTGGAGATCCATTTCTGCCAACCTTCATTGTGGAGACGGCACCTGATTGATTGATTGAGATCTATGTTTCAAGCACCCTCATTCTTACTGGATGTTTCTCTGTTCTCGGCGTCTTCTCTGCTCATAACCAGCTACTAGAATACCATTCTCATATTGTAATGAGGTCATTATTTTCCAATCAAACAGTGATTATTTTAAACTGATTATATCTCACAAATAGTGACTCTGTGTCTAGAAATTTACGCTGACAATGGCAGGATCGTGTCGGACGGGAGGGACAGACTGACCACCTATTTCTCCACAGGGACAGACTGACCACCTATTTCTCCACAGGGACAGACTGACCACCTATTTCTCCACAGGGATAGACTGACCACCTATTTCTCCACAGGGATAGACTGACCACCTATTTTTCCACAGGGACAGACTGACCACCTATTTTCTCCACAGGGACAGACTGACCACCTATTTCTCCACAGGGACAGACTGACCACCTATTTCTCCACAGGGACAGACTGACCACCTATTTCTCCACAGGGACAGACTGACCACCTATTTCTCCACAGGGACAGACTGACCACCTATTTCTCCACAGGGACAGACTGACCACCTATTTCTCCACAGGGACAGACTGACCACATATTTCTCCACAGCTACGGGGAAAAAATAAACATGAAAAACTCCAGCCAGAAAACTTAATGATGTGATTGTCTCCCTTCAAAACTCCATTCAAAAGTCTCCATAACTGCACAATTCAAGGGATATATGTTCATTGCAGGGGTCAGTGTGGCCGAATGGAGAAGAGCACTTGCTCTTAAACTTCATGTGTGCTGATGCCGAGGTATCGGGTTCAACCCCTACATCGGTCAGTTTAACTTATTAAATATTGATTTGTTGTCCTTGACTTGGAGACGTAAATTACAAGTACCTCTGAAGTCGGAGTGGGTTCGCCTGATGGCGAGGGACACTGGTAATGGGGAAAGCTAATCCACATGTAAATATCAGTCCAGTGCGCTAGAAGATGTAGCACGAGCATGGACTATACTTGTATTCAAAGCGTATGAACGCAAGAAAACAACATCAACAACAACAACAACAACAACAACAACAATGCAAATTGCGGCTCTTCAGGAAATCACAATCTTTGTGATATGAAGTGAGTGCCGTGACACTGTTTCATCAAGTCTCTGGCTCCGTACATTCTACTTAGACAAGCATTTATTTCTCGAGTTTTCAGTCGACGTGGTCAAGGGGGTAACCGCACTTTAGCCCTTAAACTTCTGGTGCGCTAACATTGAGTAGCGTGATCGTTTCCTACACCTACAACATAGCATTCTCGTTCAGAAAGCTTTAGCAAACTCCTGAGAGTAATCATTGCCTAGAAAATAGACCTGAAAAAATCACTCATTCACTCTTTCACTGACTCTTTCACTGATTCACTCATTCCTTTACTAACTCACTCTTTTACTCACTCATTCACTCACTCACTCACTCACTCACTCACTCACTCACCCACCCACTCACTCACTCAATCACTCTTCGTTTGTCTTGTAATAAGTAATAGTTGCCTAGAAAATAGACCTGAAAAAAAATCACCCACTCACTCTTTCACTGACTCTTTCACTGACTCACTGACTCACTAATTCACTCATTCCTTTACTAACTCACTCTTTTACTCACTCACGCACTCACTCACTCACTCACTCACAGAGAGAGAGAGAGAGAGAGAGAGAGAGAGAGAGAGAGAGAGAGTTGAGCGCACAGCATGTCATCTAACATGCTGTGCCATATTTTTTGTGTATTCTCTCTCATTTTCATATTATCACTTTGAATACCACTTGATTTTAACATGCATAAAATTAACACATGTAAATTACTGTAGAGTGAGTGGGAGAGTTAGTGAGTGAGAGAGAGAGAGAAAGAGTGAATGAGTGTGAGAGTGTGTGTATGTAAAAAAAAAAAAAAAGAGAGAGAGAGAGAGAGAGAGAGAGAGAGAGAGAGAGAGAGAGAGAGAGAGAGAGAGAGTTGAGCGCACGCATGTCATGTAACATGCTATTCCATATTTTATATGCATTCTCATCTTTCATATTACGAGGTATCATTTTGTATGCCACCTGATTGTCCTGTAACATGCCATTCCATATTTTTTTGTTGTTTATTCTCATCTTTCATATTATCATTTTGTATGCCACTTGATTTTAGCATGTATAATATAACATTACTGTGATGTGTGTGTGTGTGTGTGTGTGTGTGTGTGTGTGAGAGAGAGAGAGAGAGAGAGAGAGAGAGAGAGAGAGAGAGTTGAATTGCATCACTAATTTTTACGCTACACAATGTATATGTACAATTTTTCTCCACTTCTTCCAATTTTTGCGAGATTGCTCACGACAATCATCAGTGTCTCAACTGTGCGTAAAGTGTGGGAGTTTGTTCTTATTAGTTTCAGTGATCATGTATGTGTGTAGATGTGAGGATATTTGTGTGGGTGTGTATGTAAGGGATATGTGTGGGGGTGTGGGGAATGTATGTGTGGAGGGGTTGTGTGTGAGGGATGTGTATGGGGTGATGGGTGATGTGTGGATGGGTGAAGGGATGTGTAGTGGGTGGGGAAGGGATGTGTAGTGGGTGGGGGTTGTATGTGTGTGTGGGGGATGTGTGTGTGGGGGGGGGGGAAGGGGGATATTTGGGAGGATTATTGGAAGTATGTGGGTGTTGGTGGTTGGGGGTGTGGGTAGGGAATGTGTATTTGGGTGGGTGAATGGGTGTGTAGGAGATTGTGTGGGTTGGGGGATGGGTGTGTAATGGGTGTGGGGGATGAATGTGGGGAGGGAGGGTGTCTGTGAATGGGGTGTCTGTGTGGGTGGGAGTGTTTGAGTGTGGATGGGGTAAATATGAGTGGGTGGAGGATGTATGTGTGGGTGATGAGGATGTTTGTAGGTGTGGGATGTGTGGGTGGGTGGGGAGATGTGTGTGTGGGTGAAAGATGTTTGGGCGGGGATGTGTATGAGGAATGCATGTGGGGGATGTGTGTGTGTGGGGGGATGTGTTTATGGGTGGAGTTTTGTGTGGGAGGGGAGATGTTTGAGAGGTGGGGGAGGTGTGGGATGTGCAGGTGGATGACGGATGTATGTGAGGATGGAGGATGTGTGTTTGGCTGGGTGTTGGGGTGTTTGTGGGTGGGAGGGTAGATGAGAGATGCATGTGTTGATGGGCGGGTGGGTGTGAGTGGTTGATGGATGAGTACGTGAGTGGATGGATGTGTGTTAGAGATGAGTGTATGATTGGGGGGATGTGTGTGTTTGTGGGAAGATGTGTGTGAGCGGCGGATGTGTGTGAGTGGGGTATATGTGGGTGGTGGGGTGTGTGTGGGTGGAGAGGTGTGTGTTTTTGGGTGTTTATGGGTGGGGGATATGTGTGGGAAGGTAGGGAGATGTGTTTGTGTGTGGGGATGTGTGTATAGGTGGGGGATGTGTAGTTGAGAGGTGGCGGATATTGGGTTGGTGAGTGGGTGTAGGTTGGCTGATGTGTGTGTGTGTGTGTGTGTGTGAGTGTGTTGGGAAAATTGTGCGGGTGCGGGATGTATGTGTGGATTGGTGCGGGATGTGTGGGTTGACGGGTGTGTGTGTGTGTGTGTGTGGTTTTGTGATGTGTGTTTTGCTGGGTGGTTATGGGTGTGTGGATGGGTGGTGGGAAATATGTGGGTGTGTGTGCATGTCGGTTATGTGTGGGTGGGGAAATGTGTGTGGGTGGGGGATCAGTGGGTGGGTAGCGGCATGTATGTTTGAATGATTCTATGTGAGTGCGTGGAGGTATGTGTGGGTGGGTGGGGGTGTAGTGGCTGCGGGATGTGTGGGTGGCTGCGGGATGTGTGGGTGGCTGCGGGATGTGAGGGTGGATGGGGGATGTGTCTCACAACATTGCAATATGCACTGTTTATGTTTACAACTTTCATTTGACAATGTGTTTTTTTCCCATGTGAATGTAACAGGCGTAATATGCATTGTTTATGCTTACAAAATCCATTTGACAATTTTTTTTTCCCCTATGTAAATGTAACATGCACATTTGATGAATGAAAGATGAGTGATCGAAAGGGCCGAATGTAAGAGGGGCCTGCGTGCCCAATTTGTTACCCATTTAAAATAAAGTTCGTTCGTTCGTTCGTTCGTTCACTCTCACTCTTCGTTTGTCTTGTGTATGTAGATTTCTACAGTCATTTAAACACAGAAGTTACAAACAATATGTTGCACGACTTATTGCCTGACATATTTCACTGCATCTCGTCAGGTGCACACTGCAGAGTTATATATCATATGTAGTGAGTAAATGAATAATACTTTAGCTGAAACAATTAAAACACATAGTCACGGGTATTGTCCGAATGTGGTAACATCTATTATCCCCAAGGTAATTTCAAATTTACAACAAACTCTTTCTGTTTGCACAAAACTGGCTGACACAGCCTAATTGCTAATGTTTCACTATATTTGAGCAATCGTTTATTGTTCGTCGAATATAGCAAACAAAACGCTTTTCTTTGTTCACGCCATGCCACATATTTATGAGGTGTTGAGAAATTGACGAGGACCGCGTTTTATAGCCTTTCGACTGCACACGGATTCCTGAAGACTGAATAACTCTTTTCCCACCCACACTGTTATATATTCGGCTACTCGATTTGCTAATTGTCCTTCTTTCCTACCTACGCCAAGCAACATAATCAAGTCTGTACAAGGGAAATAGCGGAGAGCACAATAGGGAGGGTGTAAGCCTTATCCCGGTGCGACGAAATGCAACTTAAGACTAAATATTACAGCAGGGCAGACAAGGTCCTAAGTTTTGGTCAGCAACTGATCTAGGACGGACGCTCCAGACAGGCATTAGAACATTACTTTCCGTATCTGGCAGCTTCTGCAGCTTGTGTTGTTACATACCGTATTGGTATTACCTTTCCTCTGGAGTAAACTGGTATACCTCTGACATAAGCCTGGGTCACTGACATTGAGGTGAGTGACCGGGCATGAGGAAGAATGGAGATGAGAGTGGGAGACAGTAAAGCGACTGACCTGGCTATGAGAAAACAGCCAGTACTGAGAAATAATGGGAAGGGTGAGTGTGGCCCCAGGGGGGATGGCGGAAGGAGAGTTGTGTGTTGTGTGAAGTGAAGAGACTGGAAAGGCAGTGAGAGAAGAGACCGACTGCGGGGCAGGGCGTTCAGAGAGAGCTCCGGGTTGGTTTTCTGCTAGTTGTGAAGACAGGCCTGAACCCAGAGTGGGTTCTGTATTGAGTGTAGGGCAAACCCCAGAGTGGTTTTATAGTTAGCAGTGGCTCCAACCCATGTGTGGGTTGTATTGTGTGAGATCCAGCCGAGGATTGTGGGTGGATTACCTGTCTTGTGGATTGAGATTAGAAGCCAGCCGTGAGAAGGCATTGATGTGTGCTGGTTTAAAATTGTGAGGAGGATATTTATTTCTATGGATTACATTATGTTTTTTTGGATGTAAAAAACTGTTCCTTTTGTCCGTCTTATTTCTGTAATAAAGGATTATGTGCGCCAACGGAATCTTGTTTAATGCCTGGTGAAATGCCCTGCGGGGGTGATTTAAACATTGCAAGACAGATATCCCCCCATTGACACACCATGAGTATCGTTACCTAGACAACGACCATCACACAATAATATCATGAGCATATCATCGTAAGAACTTCGTGATATTATCATCAAGTAAACGTGTGACATCTGAGGGCTACGTCCAATTAAGAACATTATAGACAGTGTTGTCATTCTGAGATGTTTGTGGGCTCTTCGCTGAAAGAGAGGAGTTATTATCGGTGTCTTCGTGCCATCAATTTAGACAGTACTGCGTCACGAGATTAACAGCAATTCTTTTGTGTGTGTAGACGCCACATCGAAAAAAAAACTGTCAGCGCGCGGGGAGGGTACGCGGCGGAAATCACAAGCTAGCAGACAGTTCAAGTGAAGTCCACTACAGGTGATTTGGAACCAACCATATCGCTAAAGCGAGTGGGGGTGCAGCGGCAGCACAAAAGTCGGTGATAAAGACACGCCATACAGACTAACCGGGAGAGTCCATTACGGTGACAGGTAAATTTGATACCAGGCAGCAGTGCTGAAATTAAAGACGAGTGTTGAATCCAGAGTGGCGAGGGCAGCGTGTGTGTGTGTAGGACGTCGCTGTCGGTGATAATGACAGGATTGGGAACCAAAGATAATTGACAGGTGTGTTGTGTGTGCTGGAGGCAAGCGCACTGTGTTGTTGCAAGTTGACTGGTCAAGATTCTTCGACGCAGTAAATAGGACGTGTGGGTACACCAGCGTCCAGGTACTGGGGAAGTACATGTTTGGAAAACAGAGAAAAAATTGGCAGTCGCTGATTTGACGGACAGTTGACTGAAGGGGATAGTAACGGTACCCCTACCGCAAGCCGGGTGGGCTGTCAGGTTGTGTGGGAAACTGTGTGTTACGGAGGAAAGGTACTCAGGTTGAATTTCCACGGCTTATTGTGGTCAAGATGACTCATCGTGACTGAACAAAACAAGGCGTTTTGTGTGAAACCAGACTTGATTATTCGTCTTTGTTAAAAGCCCTTTGTGTTCATTACTTTATAATCAGCAAACATTTTGACAACGAATGATGACGTGTCGGCTCCGCGAACATAGTTGCATACAGTTGCCAAAAAGAACTGACTGTACAGAGTGAAAGCGTTGAACATTTATTGCCATTATTTTGATCTTTTCTTTTGGTGAATCT
The DNA here is from genome assembly GCA_014155875.1 of Cepaea nemoralis. NCBI lineage: Eukaryota > Metazoa > Mollusca > Gastropoda > Stylommatophora > Helicidae > Cepaea > Cepaea nemoralis. The sequence goes on from JACEFZ010009910.1 coordinate 39,817, forward strand.
ATAACATATATGATACAGCAAAGCGCCATCTCCGCAAACGAGAGTAACAACATATCGAAAGAACACTTTGGATAATTATTATTACCGTCAACGTTTCCGACAGTTGGAAACTTTGATCACCACGTGATTTCAGGAACCACTCAACAAACAACAAGTCGCTTTGAAATCCAGCGTCGTAGACATTTCCAGCCGAGGGCGAATAACTATTAAAACGAACAAAAACTTTGGTGACTGAATAAATAAGAACTTTTGGCGACGGATTAGTGGGCACATATTTATCGGCCAACGAGTTGGACAGTCCTGTTTGCTGCTCATTGTCTTATAAATATTGTTTTCGGTTGTTAAGCTGTTTACTTGTATGTGGTCCAGTGTTTTGTCAAGAGTAGGGCATTTTTGTGTTGCTTCTCGAAGGCCGGGAGGCGGGGCGAAAATTTATTTTCTTACTGTGCACCATGTGTTTTCTGGGAAGAAAATCGTAAGGTCGGTTTGTTTGATTCTGCAGTGAAGCAGGGTGGTCCTAGATTATACACCGTGCCTTTTGGGTCTAACGTAAGATCTGTGTATATTTTCAGTATATATTCCTGTTCTTTCTCTCTTTCTTTTCGTTATATTTACATATAATATTTGCTGTGGTCGGATATATGTTATTATTGTGATCTTTCGTCATTTCTGCTGTCTAGTGGTCTTGGTCCATTTATGTTTATATTTTACGCGCACTGTGGGTGTCTCTACACAAGCTTGTGGTTGTTACTGTGGTTTATGTCTGTGTCATCATCGTCTCCGTGTACTCAGCTTGTGAGTCTAGCGTTGGATAGTCATCACTTAGTGTTATCATCCATTTGTTGGTATATGTATTTATATGTATGTTTAACAATATTTCCAGGGACTTTATGAACTTTTCGTCATAGATATATAGATATAAGGGAGTATAGGTGATACTTCCCCCCTCACTACCTAGTGCTTATAGAGTGACTGGGTGAGTACAGAGTGATATTTTAGCACTACGAATTGACGTACACAGGGAGTGTGAGTGTACTTAGGGAAGTGACACAAAGACTAACAGCAGAATCGTCACATTTATAGTTGGCTGACAGACAGCAACGTATCCACAAGTACAAGATGCCTACTTTAATGGAATATATTGAAGCAGGTGAACGAATAGGCCTGAAGGGTAAAGAGTTACAAGAGTATGCCGAAGCAAAAGAGCAACAACAGATTGAAAGAGACCAGAGACAAGCCGAAAGAGAACAGAGACAGGCAGAACTCGAGGCCAAGCGTCTACAGAAGAAAAGTTAGCTGAGAGAGAACAAAGACAGGCTGAAATGGAAAACAAGCGTCTACAGGAAGAGAAAGAGACACAAGTAAAACTAGCTGAAATGGAAAACAAGCGTCTACAGGAAGTAAAGCTAGCTGAAATGGAAACAAGCGTCTACAGGAAGAGAGAGAGAGACACACATGAGAATGGAAATTGAGAAAGAGAAGATTAAGATGGAAGCGGAAATTGCTATTAAAAGTTAGAATTTGCATCGAAGGGTCAAGTGAGGAAAGTAGAAAACCGTCGCAGTCGTCACAGAGATTAAAACTGCCATATTTTACGGACCGGGATTGCCTTGAGGCCTACCTTTCGAGATTCGAAGCATCAGTGAAGGTATTAGGCATCCCAGAAAGCGAGTACGCAATTAGACTGGGCGAGTATTTAACGGGTAAGGCCCTAGAAACAATGTTTAATTTACCTGTAGAAGAAAGGAACAACTACACTATCTTACGTCAACGTTTGCTGACAAAGTTCCAACTAACGGAACATGGATATAGAACAAAGTTTAGACAGTTAGTGCCAGAGACAAATCAAGATTTCACAGACTTTGTTAACACTGTAAAGAATGCATTTAACAAATGGATGGAGCTTGCAGAAGTAGGGAAAGATTTTAATAAATTAGTAGATCTAATGTTAAGAGACAAGGTAGTATCTGCATGCAATTCTAATTTAGTGGCGTTCTTTGAGGAACGGAAGCCAAAGGACATAGACACAATGTCTCAGTTAGGGCAAAACTACATGACTGCACATCCTAATGTATCTATTGGGAAACTAATGAGTGAGGAAATAGTTTGTGCAGCGTACACTAAACAGAACCAGAATCCAGTCATTAGACCAAGGGCGAAAAGTGTGGATTCAGCACAGAAAGGTGAACAGCAAGAATTTCAAGATAATGGTTTCCGAGGAAACAATGTTGGTAGAGTAGGACGGTAACCCATATAGAAGAGGGAACTTCCAGAGACGTCAGAATTATGCCGGATGTTGGAATTGTGGGAGCTGGAGACACAAGGCAGCACAGTGTGACGCACAACCATCAGATGGACCAACGAACAACACTAAAAGGGAGATTACTTGTTTCAATGTGGAAAGAAATGGTCATATCAGCCATCAATGTAGGATGAGAGAAACAGAGCACTCAAATGCAGCGCAAGTAATTGAGACGCTGAACAATGAAGACTGTAGTGGGTGCAAACCTCTTTTGAAAAAAGACATCAGCCAGTCTTATATGTGGTACACACAGGTAAAGGAGGATCAGCAGTCCATGACGGAGGAAGTCTGAAGATGCATCATGGTTTGTTAATGATAGGCCGGCGTTAACAATTAGGGATTCCGGATGTACGTCCTATCGAGTGAGGAGAAGTTTAATAGATCCCTCGGATTATACAGGGAAAAAGATTAGATGCATAACATTCAACGGCACAGTAGAGTTCTACCCAGTAGCCATAATAACAGTAAAAACACCATATATCACTGGAAGAGTGACAGCGTGGTGTTCTGGACTCACCAGTGGCTGATTTGATCATAGGAAATGTTATAGGAGTTAAAGATTGTACAGAAGAGGAAATAGTTTATTGGGACCAAAAATATAGTGTAAGCAGTATTGAAGTAGTTACCACAAGAGAACCTAAATTAGAGAGTATAGCTGAGGTAGAAGAGGCACTTGAAGTAGACACAGGAACTCAGGACAAGGATAGTACAGCTGAGCAGATGAGAATGGATCCCAAATATAGTGCTAGTGACTCCCAGAGACAAGATACTACTCTGAACAAATGTTTCCAAGGGTGTAGGAGAGTAGAACATAGGCAGTCAAAGAAAGGTAGATGGTGCTTCGAGAGGAAGAACAATGTTCTCACTCGCAGGTTTTCAGATAGCAGAACTGCACGTGGGCAAGGAGTAGTACCTTTAGCACATAGAGACCGATATACTAGAACAGCTCAGGATAGTGCATGTGCAGGGCACATAGGCATAAGGCGTATGCAGCAGAAAGCAAGGTGCCAGGTATATGGGCCAAGATTGAATAAAGAGTTCAGACTAAACAGAGACTCAAGTGTAAAGGTGCAATATACAGATAGGAAAGTTGAGTCAGGTCAAAAGAGTTGTCGCGACATTACTGACCCAGGGCTAGGGATAGCAAACAGATGTTGTAATTGTACAGGTACCATGAGTCATGGGTACATGAAAGGTAGACACAGCATCGACAGGAATCAGAGGTGGGTTAATGCAAGAACAGAACCACCTGATATAGGGTCGGTACACAAATAGTATTGTGTGGTCGTGAAGTAGTAAGAGACCTGTGGGTACATAAGTATAATGCTTTTCTATGATGTATTATTATTATGATGTGATGTATTAGTTCATGCATTGATACACAAGATAGATGGTTGTATTTATGTGTGAGGAATATAGGAGTGTACTATGAGCATTTGGTGTATTATTTAGGGTGGTAGCTAGAGTAAGGTGCAGCCATACTTAGGGCTACCCAGGCTATATGTCTGGGTCACATGGTTAGTAAGTTTTAGTCTCCCAATGTTTGAAAACGAAGTTTTCTTTTAAGAGGGGGGTAATGACATAAGCCTGGGTCACTGACATTGAGGTGAGTGACCGGGCATGAGGAAGAATGGAGATGAGAGTGGGAGACAGTAAAGCGACTGACCTGGCTATGAGAAAACAGCCAGTACTGAGAAATAATGGGAAGGGTGAGTGTGGCCCCAGGGGGGATGGCGGAAGGAGAGTTGTGTGTTGTGTGAAGTGAGGGCGACTGGAAAGTCAGTGAGAGAGGAGACCGACTGCGGGGCAGGTCGTTTCAGAGAGAGCTCCGTGTTGTGTTGTTCTGCTAGTTGTGAAGACAGGCCTGAACCCAGAGTGGGTTCTGTATTGAGTGTAGGCCAAACCCCAGAGTGGGTTCTATAGTTGAGCAGTGGCTCCAACCCCATGTGTGGGTTGTATTGTGTGAGATCCAGCCGAGGATTGTGGCTGGATTACCTGTCTTGTGGATTGAGATTAGAAGCCAGCCGTGAGAAGGCATTGATGTGTGCTGGTTAAATTGTGAGGAGGATAGTTATATTCTATGGATTACATTATGTTTCTGGATGTATAAACATGTTCCGTTTGTCCGTCTTATTTCTGTAATAAAGGATTATGTGCGCCAACGGAATCTTGTTTAATGCCTGGTGAATATGCACTGCGGGGGTGAGTTACATTGCAAGACAGATATCTCCATTGACACACCATGAGTATCGTTACCTAGACAACGACCATCACACAATAATATCATGAGCATATCATCGTAAGAACTTCGTGATATTATCATCAAGTAAACGTGTGACAACCTCCATTTAACAAGCTACTGGTTATCAAGACTGCAAGGTGCCAGATTTCGATAATGTCCAAGTTTGACATTGATAAGCATAGAGTTAGTGCATACCCGGGAAGGTTAACCCGATTTACAAATGTCTAAATAAGTTGGAGGTAGTCGATTCAAAAGGCAGCAGATACCGCAGCTCTGCTGTAAACATGCACAACACAATTACGTATAAAAACAAACATTTCGGACGAACGAAGAAGAGTACCAGTACAGAACAGAGGGAAGCAGAGGAAGAGGCCGACCACGTAAACGATGGACGCAGGGAATAACAGAGTCCATGGGAATATCGATACATGAAGCCCATAAGCGGGCGCTCTCCCGCTGTTTATACTTCACCTCAACACCGCAAGGTACTAGAAGAACATGATGAGATGAGATGAGAAGAAAGAGTTGGTGAATAAATGCAAAATGTATATTATTATTTCTTTATGTTGAATACCTGAAGAAAGCTGTTGAAGATTTGCTTGAAATAGTAGCGGACATATAGTTCATTGTATTGTTTAATGTGCCTGTATAGACTAGCCTTTCATACATCGTTTATAATTGTTGAATTTCCTTTGTAGGTCGAGCTCAATGAAGTCTTGTGAATATGGCCGTAAGGAGTCGACACAAATCTCCCACAATAACATCGTATTTGGCGATCATGGTGGAGTCTTTGACAAGCCAGTCGTCTTTCCCTTCGGTTCCTGGACGGTACGGTTTATTTGTTTTCATTCATTATAATGTGCAGAAAACTCAAATCAATTTATTTATTTATATTATTAAAAACATAAATTATTAATATTATAATATTTTAAAACCAAAAATAATTTAACCGGTGAGCAAGTCCTACTAACATTATTAACTTAAACGTAAACAGTCAAGATATGTGGGCACAGTATCTCAAAGAAGAAACTATATCTATAGCTTCCAAGTTTTATGTTGTCTAGTGTGTCCTCTGGTCTCTAATTCTTACCCTTTCTTCTATGAGCGCCAGACAATTCGTGTGCATTTTTTTATGAACTGTCAACGAAGAAAACCTCACAATAAGACTGAAACACAGCAGCCTCTGAATAAGATTGAAACATAGCAAGCTCTCATTGAGACCGAAACAACATTTATGGTGTCGTGCCGAGCCGGAAGCCACCCGACCAGGTAAGAACAGGGTAACCAAGCCGTGACGCTACAGACGGGTAGAGACACCACAGTGTAATGATCACATGGACTGGATATGTCTGAAGTCAAACCCCTGCAGCCAAGCGTCACAAAGACCTCTTGTGGTGGAATAGGACATCTTGTGGTGGAATAGGGCGTCTTGCAAGGACCGCGCTCTGCAGCTGTAGTGAGGGCAAGGATGGACCTAAGCTTTAATAGGATAAGCCCAAAGGAAGAGCTGGCTTCCGATGAATGAGGGTGGATTAGTAAGCTGTGGACGGTGTATGAAGAATGCAACATGGCAGCAATGACATCTACTGAGTCATAGCTAGCTACCGAGTTGGAGGTGAGGACAGAGGCAAACCGCTGGGCAAAGAAACTGGCTTTCCCGCAGCCAGTTACAATGCAGTGATAAGACAATGCTAGTAGATCGACTGGATGCCTAGTAGTTCGGCCTCCGAGGGTGGGATGACTTCCGGGCAGACACACATATTGGTGTCGATATGGGATAAGTATGATAAAGAAACGTCTTGAAGGTGAATACGCACGACAGGAGAAAAACGCCTTTGAGTATTCATCGGGACAAGCATGACCCTAGGGCGTAAAGATGGTGAAAGACCCAAACATTCGGCGAGGGAGCCCTCATCTGATGACAAGAAGCCTGCTTTGTGCCTCAAGGCATAGTTGTTATCACTTGAGGAATATTGACTAGTGGGGGAAAAGCAAGGGGAAATCAGAGCGATGCCTCACAGTTTGTTTAATGACATTCGTGTTTTCCTTTAAAATTCCAATTTGACACATCATTTTGTCTCTCACTGTATGCTATACCTAAACTTCATTGATTCTGTGCAGACGGATAATATGTTGCCAAATGGGACCTCCTATTTAGACAGAAGGACGATATATCGCCATGAAAGGGTCATCGTATTATTTGGTTTGTTTCGTGGTATCTTCCACAATTTCAATGCTCACTGAACGAAGATTTACATAATAATACGTATCCATTTGATTGTGCACCATGTTTGGTTGAAACCTACTTTTTCTTTAGCACTGCATCAGACAAAATAACTCCGGGAAGGTTAATCCGGTCAACAAATGCCTGAAGAAGTCGAATATGTCTGCCGAAAGGCGCGGTCATCGCAGCTCTGCTGTAAGCAAGCACACGCCATTACGCCCAGAACAAATGATAGCATGGTGCAAACATAACTTTCAGCAACACATGTTTATCCATTGTGCACTGTAAATACGGACGTTATAGCAGGATTTCTTGATTCTGTGCTTGTTTCATTGTCTCCCAGGGAATGGCAAAAGTGAAGCTGGACATTCTTGATGAGGATGACCCCGGTGCATTTGATTTCATTGACCATTACGAGTACCAGTACAGTCCAAAAGAGATGAGGAGACCGTTTGATGGTCTGGTGGTTGAAAACCTACACCTCACCGGCACACAGACTGAGTATGTAAACTGTTCAGAGATATCAGTCAACTAATGACTTCATGCCTGCAGGGTTTCTATTGTTTTACTTCATGATTGCAGGGTGTCTTTTGTCTTACTTCATGACTGCCTGGTGTCTTTTTTCCTACTTTATGACTGCTCGGTTTCTATTGTCTTACTTTATGACTGCAGGGTTTTTATTGTCTTCTTTATGACTCCATGGTGTCTTTTATCTTACTTTAAGACTGCAAGCTGAACGTCCTATAATGGGTGCCATACAAGGTCATAGAATGGGTGCCATACAATGTCATAGAATGGGTGCCATACAATGTCATAGAATTGGTGCCATACAATGTCATAGAATGGGTACCAAACAATGTCATAGAATGGGTGCCATACAATGTCATAGAATGGGTGCCATACAATGTCATAGAATGGGTGCCATACAATATCATAGAATGGGTGCCATACAATGTCATAGAATGAGTGCCATACAATCATAGAATGGGTGCCAGACAATGTCATAGAATGGGTGCCATACAATGTCATAGAATGGGTACCATACAAGGTCATAGAATGGGTGCCATACAATGTCATAGAATGGGTGCCATACAATGTCATAGAATGGGTGCCATACAATGTCATAGAATGGGTGCCATACAATGTCATAGAATGGGTGCCATACAATGTCATAGAATGGGTGCCATACAATGTCATAGAATGGGTGCCATACAATGTCATAGAATGGGTGCTATACAATGTCATAGAATGGGTGCCAGACAATGTCATAGAATGGGTGCCATACAAGGTCATAGAATGGGTGCCAGACAATGCCCTAGAATGGGTGCTATACAATGTCCTTAAATCGATGCCATACAATGTCATAGAATGGGTGCCATACAATGTCATAGAATTGGTGCCTTACAATGTCATAGAATGGGTGCCAGACAATGTCATAGAATGGGTGCCAGACAATGTCCTAGAATGGGTGCTATACAATGTCCTAAAATCGATGCCATACAATGTCATAGAATGGGTGCCAGACAATGTCCTAGAATGGGTGCTATACAATGTCCTAAAATCGATGCCATACAATGTCATAGAATGGGTGCCAGACAATGTCCTAGAATGGGTGCTATACAATGTCCTAAAATCGATGGCATACAGTGTCATAGAATGGGTGCCATACAATGTCATAGAATCGGTGCCTTACAGTGTCATAGAATGGGTGCCAGACAATGTCCTAGAATGGGTGCTATGCAATGTCCTAAAATCGATGCCATACAATGTCATAGAATGGGTGACATACAATGTCATAGAATGGGTGCCTTACAGTGTCATAGAATGGGTGCCATACAATGTCATAGAATGGGTGCCAGACAATGTCATAGAATGGGTGCCAGACAATGTCATAGAATGGGTGCCATACAATGTCATAGAATGGGTGCCATACAATGTCATAGAATGGGTACCAGACAATGTCATGGAATGGGTGCCAGACAATGTCATAGAATGGGTGCCATACAATGTCATAGAATGGGTGCCATACAATGTCATAGAATGGGTGCCAGACAATGTCATAGAATGGGTGCCATACAATGTCCTAGAATGGGTGCCATACAATGTCAAAGAATGTGTGCCATACAATGTCATAGAATTGGTGCCAGACAATGTCATAGAATGGGTGCCATACAATGTCCTAGAATGGGTGCCACACAATGTCCTAGAATGGGTGCCATACAATGTTATAGAATTGGTGCCATACAATGTCATAGAATGGGTGCCATACAATTTAATAAAATGTGTACCATACAATGTCATAGAATGGGGGCCATACAATGTCATAGAATGGGTGCCAGACAATGTCATAGAATGGGTGCCATACAATGTCATAGAATGGGTGCCATACAAGGTCATAGAATGGGTGCCAGACAATGTCCTAGAATGGGTGCTATACAATGTCCTAAAATCGATGCCATAAAATGTCATAGAATGGGTGCCATACAATGTCATACAATGGGCGCCTTACAATGTCATAGAATATGTGCCAGACAATGTCCTAGAATGGGTACCAGACAATGTCCTAGAATGGTTGCTATACAATGCCCTAAAATCGATGCCATACAATGTCATAGAATGGGTGCCAGACAATGTCCTAGAATGGGTGCTATACAATGTCCTAAAATCGATGGCATACAGTGTCATAAAATGGGTGCCATACAATGTCATAGAATGGGTGCCATACAATGTCATAGAATGGGTGCCTTACAATGTCATAGAACTGGTGCCATACAATGTCATATAATGGGTGCCACACAATGTCATAGAACGGGTGCCATACAATGTCATAGAATGGCTGCAAGACAATGTCATTAAATGGCTGCCAGACAATGTCATAGAATGGGTGCCACACAATGTCATAGAATGGGTGCCATACAATGTCATAGAATGGGTGCCACACAATGTCATAGAATGGGTGCCATACAATGTCCTAGAATGGGTGCCAGACAATATCCTAGAATGGGTGCCATACAATGTCATAGAATGGGTGCCATACAATGTCCTAGAATGGGTGCCAGACAATTTCCTAGAATGGGTGACAGACAATGTCCTACAATGGGTGCCATACAATGTCCTAGAATGGGTGCCACACAATGTCCTAGAATGGGTGCCACACAATGTCCTAGAATGGGTGCCATACAATGTCATAGAATGGGTGCCATACAATGTCCTAGAATGGTTGCCAGACAATGTCCTAGAATGGGTGCCAGACAATGTCCCACAATGGGTGCCATACAATGTCATAGAATGAGTACCACACAATGTCCTAGAATGGGTGCCACACAATGTCCTAGAATGTGTGCCAGAAAAGGTCCTAGAATGGGTGCCACACAATGTCATAGAATGGGTGCCATACAATGTCCTAGAATGGGTGCCAGACAATGTCCTAGAATGGGTGCCACACAATGTCATAGAATGGGTGCCATACAATGTCATAGAATTGGTGCCACACAATGTTATAGAATAGGTGCCATACAATATCATAGAATGGGTGCCATACATTGTAATAGAATGGGTGCCATACAATGTCATAGAATGGGTGCCAGACAATGTCATAGAATGGTGCCATACCATGTCATAGAATTGGTGCCACACAATGTCATAGAATAGGTGCCATAAAATGTCATAGAATGGGTGCCATACAATGTCATAGAATGGGTGCCAGACAATGTCATAGAATTGTTGCCATACAATGTCATAGAATGGGTGCCACACAATGTCATAGAATGGGTGCCATACAATGTCATAGAATGGGTGCCATACAATGTCATAGAATGGGTGCCATACAATGTCATAGAATGGGTGCCATTCAATGTCATAGAATGGGTGCCATACAATGTCATAGAATGGGTGTCATACAATGTCATAGAATGGGTGCCAGACAATGTCATAAAATGGGTGCCATACAAGGTCATAGAATGGGTGCCAGACAATGCCCTAGAATGGGTGCTATACAATGTCATTAAGTCGATGCCATACAATGTCATAGAATGGGTGCCATACACTGTCATAGAATGGGTGCCTTACAATGTCATAGAATGGGTGCCAGACAATGTCCTAGAATGGGTTCCAGACAATGTCCTAGAATGGGTGCTATACAATGTCCTAAAATCGATGCCATACAATGTCATAGAATGGGTGCCAGACAATGTCCTAGAATGGGTGCTATACAATGTCCTAAAATCGATGCCATACAATGTCATAGAATGGGTGCAATACAATGTCATAGAATCGGTGCCTTACAGTGTCATAGAATGGGTGCCAGACAATGTCCTAGAATGGGTGATATGCAATGTCCTAAAATCGATGCCATACAATGTCATAGAATGGGTGCCATACAATGTCATAGAATGGGTGCCTTACAGTGTCATAGAATGGGTGCCATACAATGTCATAGAATGGGTGCCATACAATGTCATAGAATGGGTGCCATACAATGTCATAGAATTGGTGCCATACAATGTCATAGAATGGGTGCCAGACAATGTCATAGAATGGGTGCCAGACAATGTCATACAATGGGAGCCATACAATGTCATAGAATGGGTGCCATACAATGTCATAGAATGGGAGCCACACAATGTCATAGAATGGGTGCCATACAATGTCATAGAATGGGTACCAGACAATGTCATAGAATGGGTTCCAGACAATGTCATAGAATGGGTGCCAGACAATGTCATAGAATGGGTGCCATACAATGTCATAGAATGGGAGCCATACAATGTCATAGAATGGGTGCCATACAATGTCATAGAATGGGTGCCATACAATGTCATAGAATGGGTGCCATACAATGTCCTAGAATGGGTGTCATACAATGTCAACGAATGGGTGCTATACAATGTCCTAAAATCGATGCCATAGAATGGGTGCCAGACAATGTCATAGAATGGGTGCCAGACAATGTCATAGAATGGGTGCCATACAATGTCATAGAATGGGTGCCATACAATGTCATAGAATGGGTGCCATACAATGTCATAGAATGGGTGCCATACAATGTCATAGAATGGGTACCAGACAATGTCATAGAATGGGTTCCAGACAATGTCATAGAATGGGTGCCAGACAATGTCATAAAATGGGTGCCATACAATGTCATAGAATGGGAGCCATACAATGTCATAGAATGGGTGCCATACAATGTCATAGAATGGGTGCCAGACAATGTCATAGAATAGGTGCCATACAATGTCCTAGAATGGGTGCCATACAATGTCAAAGAATGGGTGCCATAAAATGTCATAGAATGGGTGCCAGACAATGTCATAGAATGGGTGCCATTCAATGTCCTAGAATGGGTGCCACACAATGTCCTAGAATGGGTTCCATACAATGTCATAGAATGGGTGCCATACAATGTCATAGAATGGGTGCCATACAATTTCATAAAATGTGTACCATACAATGTCATAGAATGGGGGCCATACAATGTCATAGAATGGGTGCCAGACAATGTCATAGAATGGGTGCCAGACAATGTCATAGAATGGGTGCCATACAAGGTCATAGAATGGGTGCCAGACAATGTCCTAGAATGGGTGCTATACAATGTCCTAAAATTGATGCCATACAATGTCATTGAATGGGTGCCATACAATGTCATAGAATGGGTGCCTTACAATGTCATAGAATATGTGCCAGACAATGTCCTAGAATGGGTACCAGACAATGTCCTAGAATGGGTGCTATACAATGTCCTAAAATCGATGCCATACAATGTCATAGAATGGGTGCCAGACAATGTCCTAGAATGGGTGCTATACAATGTCCTAAAATCGATGCCATACAGTGTCATAGAATGGGTGCCATACAATGTCATAGAATGGGTGCCATACAATGTCATAGAATGGGTGCCTTACAATGTCATAGAATTGGTGCCATACAATGTTATATAATGGGTGCCACACAATGTCATAGAATGGGTGCCATACAATGTCATAGAATGGCTGCCATACAATGTCATTGAATGGCTGCCAGACAATGTCATAGAATGGGTGCCACACAATGTCATAGAATGGGTGCCATACAATGTCATAGAATGGGTGCCACAAAATGTCATAGAATGGGTGCCATACAATGTCCTAGAAGGGTGCCAGAAAATGTCCTAGAATGGGTGCCACACAATGTCTAGAATGGGTGCCATACAATGTCCTAGAATGGGTGCCAGACAATGTCCTAGAATGGGTGCCACACAATGTCATAGAATGGGTGCCATACAATGTCATAGAATTGGTGCCACACAATGTCATAGAATGGTGCCATACAATGTCATAGAATGGGTGCCATACAATGTAATAGAATGGGTGCCATACAATGTCATAGAATGGGTGCCCAGACAATGTCTAGAATGGTGCCATACAATGTCCTAGAATGAGGTACCACACAATGTCCTAGAATGGGTGCCACACAATGTCCTAGAATGGTGCCAGAAAAGGTCCTAGAATGGGTGCCACACAATGTCATAGAATAGGTGCCATAAAATGTCATAGAATGGGTGCCATACAATCACATAGAATGGGTGCCAGACAATGTCATAGAATTGTTGCAATACATGTCATAGACTGGGTGCCACACAATGTCATAGAATGGGTGCCATACAATGTCATAAGAATGGGTGCCATACAATGTCATAGAATGGGTGCCATACAATGTCATAGAATGGTGCCATTCATATGTCATAGAATGGGTGCCATACAATGTCATAGAATGGGTGTCATACAATGTCATAGAATGGGTGCCAGACAATGTCATAGAATGGGGTGCCATACCAAGGTCATAGAATGGGTGCCAGACAATGCCCTAGAGATGAGTGCTATACAATGTCCTTAAGTCGTGCCATACAATGTCATAGAATGGGTGCCATACACTGTCATAGAATGGGGTGCCTACAATGTCATAGAATGGGTGCCAGACAATGTCCTAGAATGGGTGCAAGACAATGTCCTAGAAGGGGTGCTATACAATGTCCTAGAAATCGTGCCATACAATTCATAGAATGGGTGCCAGACAATGTCCTAGAATGGGTTGCTATACAATGTCCTAAAAATCGGTGCCATACAATGTCATAGAATGGGTGCCATACAATGTCAGAGGAATCGGTGCCTTACAGTTCATAGAATGGGTGCCAGACATGTCCTAGAATGGGGGATATGCAATGTCCTTAAATCGATGCCGATACGATGTCCATAGAATGGGTGCCATACAATGTCATAGAATGGTGCCTAGCAGTGTCATAGAATGGGTGCCATACAATGTCATAGAATGGGTGCCATACATGTCATAGAATGGGTGCCATACAATGTCATAGAATGGGTGGCCATACAATGTCATAGAATGGGTGCCAGACAATGTATAGAATGGGGGCCATACAATGTCCTAGATGGGTGACAAGGACAATGTATAGGCAATGGGTGCACACAATGTCATAGAATTGGTGCCATACAATGTCATAGAATTGGTGCCACACAATGTTATAGAATAGGGCCATACAATGTCATAGAATGGGTGCCATACATTGTAATAGAATGGGTGCCATACAATGTCATAGAATGGGTGCCAGACAATGTCATAGAATGGTGCCATACAATGTCCTAGAATGAGTACCACACAATGTCCTAGAATGGGTGCCACACAATGTCCTAGAATGGGTGCCAGAAAAGGTCCTAGAATGGGTGCCACTACAATGTCATAGAATAGGTGCATAAATGGTCATAGAATGGGTGCCATACAATCACATAGAATGGTGCCAGACAATGTCATAGAATTGGTTGCAATACAATGGTCATAGAATGGGTGCCACACAATGTCATAGAATGGGTGCCATACAATGTCATAGAATGGGTGCCATACAATGTCATAGAAGGGGTGCCATACAATGTCATAGAATGGGTGCCATTCAATGTATAGAATGGGTGCCATACAATGTCATAGATGGGTGTCATACAATGTCTAGAATGGGTGCCAGACAATGTCATAGAATGGGTGCCATACAAGGTCATAGAATGGGTGCCAGACAATGCCCTAGAATGAGTGATATACAATGTCCTTAAGTCGATGCCATACAATGTCATAGAATGGGTGCCATACACTGTCATAGAATGGGTGCCTTACAATGTCATAGAATGGGGTGCCAGACAATGTCCTAGAATGGGTGCCAGACAATGTCCTAGAAAGGGTGGCTATACAATGTCTAAAAATCGATGCCATACAATGTCATAGAATGGTTGCCAGACATGTCCTAGAATGGGTGCTATACAATGTCCTAAAATCGATTGCCATAAATGTCATATGAATGGGTGCCATACAATGTCATAGAATCGGTGCCTTACAGTGTCATAGAATGGGTGCCAGACAATGTCCTAGAATTGGGTGACATGCAATGTCATTAAATGGGATGCCATCACAATGTCATAGAATGGGTGCCATACAATGTCATAGAATGGGTGCCATACATGTCATTAGAATGGGCTGCCATACAATGTCATAGAATGGGTGCCATACAATATCATAGAATGGGTGCCATACAATGTCATAGAATTGGTGCCACTACAATGTCCTAGAATGTGTGCCAGACAATGTTATAGAATGGGTAGCCAGACAATGTCATAGAATGGGTTGCCAGACAATGTCATAGAATGGGTAGCCATACAATGTCCTAGAATTGGGTGCCATACAATGTCATAGAATGGGTGCCATACAATGTCATAGAATGGGTGCCATACAATGTAATAGAAATGTGTACCAGTACAATGTCATAGAATGGGTTCCAGACAATGTCATAGAATGGGTGCCAGACAATGTCATAGAATGGGTGACATACAATGTCATAGAATGGGTAGCCATACAATGTCATAGAATGGGTGCCATACAATGTCCTAGAATGGGTGCTATACAATGTCCTAAAATCGATGCCATAAAATGTCATAGAATGGGTGCCATACAATGTCATACAATGGGCGCCTTACAATGTCATAGAATATGTGCCAGACAATGTCCTAGAATGGGTACCAGATAATGTCCTAGAATGGGTGCTATACAATGTCCTAAAATCGATGCCATACAATGTCATAGAATTGGTGTCAGACAATGTCATAGAATGGGTGCTATACAATGTCCTAAAATCGATGGCATACAGTGTCATAGAATGGGTGCCATACAATGTCATAGAATAGGTGCCATACAATGTCATAGAATAGGTGTCTTACAATGTCATAGAATTGGTGCCATACAATGTTATATAATGGGTGCCACACAATGTCATAGAATGGGTGCCATACAATGTCATAGAATGGCTGCCAGACAATGTCATTGAATGGCTGCCAGACAATGTCATAGAATGGGTGCCATACAATGTCCTAGAATGGGTGCCATTCAATGTCATAGAATGGGTGCCATACAATGTCCTAGAATGGGTGCCACACAATGTCCTAGAATGGGTGCCACACAATGTCCTAGAATGGGTGCCATACAATGTCATAGAATGGGTGCCATACAATGTCCTAGAATGGTTGCCAGACAATGTCCTAGAATGGGTGCCAGACAATGTCCTACAATGGGTGCCATACAATGTCCTAGAATGAGTACCACACAATGTCCTAGAATGGGTGCCACACAATATCCTAGAATGGGTGCCAGACAATGTCCTAGAATGTGTGCCACACAATGTCATAGAATAGGTGCCATACAATGCCATAGAATGGGTGCCATACATTGTAATAGAATGGGTGCCATACAATGTCATAGAATGGGTGCCAGACAATGTCATAGAATGGTGCCATACCATGTCATAGAATTGGTACCACACAATGTCATATAATAGGTGCCATACAATGTCATAGAATGGGTGCCATACAATGTCATAGAATGGGTGCCAGACAATGTCATAGAATTGTTGCCATACAATGTCATAGAATGGGTGCCACACAATGTCATAGAATGAGTGCCATACAATGTCATAGAATGGGTGCCACACAATGTCATAGAATGGGTGCCAGACAATGTCATAGAATGGGTGCCATTCAATGTCATAGAATGGGTGCCATACAATGTCATAGAATGGGTGCCATACAATGTCATAGAATGGGTGCCAGACAATGTCATAGAATGGGTGCCATACAAGGTCATAGAATGGGTGCCAGACAATGCACTAGAATGGGTGCTATACAATGTCCTTAAGTCGATGCCATACAATGTCATAGAATGGGTGCCATACACTGTCATAGAATGGGTGCCTTACAATGTCATAGAATGGGTGCCAGACAGTGTCCTAGAATGGGTGCCAGACAATGTCCTAGAATGGGTGCTATACAATGTCCTAACATCGATGCCATACAATGTCATAGAATCGGTGCCAGACAATGTCCTAGAATGTGTGCTATACAATGTCCTAAAATCGATGCCATACAATGTCATAGAATGGGTGCCATACAATGTCATAGAATCGGTGCCTTACAGTGTCATAGAATGGGTGCCAGACAATGTCCTAGAATGGGTGATATGCAATGTCGTAAAATCGATGCCATACAATGTCATAGAATGGGTGCCATACAATGTCATAGAATGGGTGCCTTACAGTGTCATAGAATGGGTGTCATACAATGTCATAGAATGGGTGACATACAATGTCATAGAATGGGTGCCATACAATGTCATAGAATTGGTGCCATACAATGCCATAGAATGGGTGCCAGACAATGTCATAGAATGGGTGCCAGACAATGTCATAGAATGGGTGCCAGACAATGTCATAGAATGGGTTCCAGACAATGTCATAGAATGGGTGCCATACAATGTCATAGAATGGGTGCCATACAATGTCATAGAATGGGTGCCATACAATATCATAGAATGGGTGCCATACAATGTCCTAGAATGGGTGCCATACAATGCCAAAGAATGGGTACCATACAATGTCATAGAATGGGTGCCAGACAATGTCATAGAATGGGTGCCATACAATGTCCTAGAATGGGTGCCACACAATGTCCTAGAATGGGTGCCATACAATGTCCTAGAATGGGTGCCACACAATGTCATAGAATGGGTGCCATACAATTTCATAAAGTGTGTACCATACAATGTCATAGAATGGGGGCCATACAATGTCATAGAATGCTTGCCAGACAATGTCATAGAATGGGTGCCATACAATGTCATAGAATGGGTGCCATACAAGGTCATAGAATTGGTGCCAGACAATGTCCTAGAATGGGTGCTATACAATGTCCTAGAATCGATGCCATACAATGTCATAGAATGGGTGCCAGACAATGTCATAGAATGGGTGCCATACAATGTCCTAGAATGGGTGCCATACAATGTCAAAGAATGGGTGCCAGACAATGTCATAGAATGGTTGCCATTCAATGTCATAGAATGGGTGCCATTCAATGTCCTAGAATGGGTGCCACACAGTGTCCTAGAATGGGTGCCATACAATGTCATAGAATGGGTGCCATACAATGTCATAGAATGGGTGCCATACAATGTCATAGAATGGGGGCCATACAATGTCATAGAATGGGGGCCATACAATGTCATAGAATGGGTGCCAGACAATGTCATAGAATGGGTGCCAGACAATGTCATAGAATGGGTGCCATACAAGGTCATAGAATGGGTGCCAGACAATGTCCTAGAATGGGTGCTATACAATGTCCTAAAATTGATGCCATACAATGTCATTGAATGGGTGCCATACAATGTCATAGAATGGGTGCCTTACAATGTCATAGAATATGTGCCAGACAATGTCCTAGAATGGGTACCAGACAATGTCCTAGAATGGGTGCTATACAATGTCCTAAAATCGATGCCATACAATGTCATAGAATGGGTGCCAGACAATGTCCTAGAATGGGTGCTATACAATGTCCTAAAATCGATGCCATACAGTGTCATAGAATGGGTGCCATACAATGTCATAGAATGGGTGCCATACAATGTCATAGAATGGGTGCCTTACAATGTCATAGAATTGGTGCCACACAATGTCATATAATGGGTGTCACACAATGTCATAGCATGGTTGCCATACAATGTCATAGAATGGCTGCCAGACAATGTCATTGAATGGCTGCCAGACAATGTCATAGAATGGGTGCCACACAATGTCATAGAATGGGTGCCACACAATGTCATAGAATGGGTGCCATACAATGTCCTAGAATGGGTGCCAGACAATGTCATAGAATGGGTGCCATACAATGTCATAGAATGGGTGCCATACAATGTCCTAGAATGGGTGCCAGACAATGTCCTAGAATGGGTGCCAGACAATGTCATAGAATTGGTGCCATACAATGTCCTAGAATGGGTGCCACACAATGTCCTAGAATGGGTGCCACACAATGTCCTAGAATGGGTGCCAGACAATGTCCTAGAATGGGTGCCACACAATGTCATAGAATGGGTGCCATACAATGTCCTAGAATGTGTCCCAGACTATGTCCTTGAATGGGTGCCATACAATGTCCTTGAATGGGTGCCATACAATGTCCTTGAATGGGTGCCAGACAATGTCCTAGAATGGGTGCCAGACAATGTCCTAGAATGGGTGCCAGACAATGTCCTAGAATGGGTGCCATACAATGTCCTTGAATTGCTGCCATACAATGTCCTTGAATGGGTGCCATACAATGTCCTTGAATGGGTGCCAGACAATGTCCTAGAATTGGTGTCAGACAATGTCCTAAAATGGGTACCAGACAATGTCCTAGAATGGGTGTCAGACAATGTCCTAGAATGGGTGCCAGACAATGTCCTAGAATGGGTGCCATACAATGTCTTAGAATGGGTGCCATACAATGTCCTTGAATGGGTGCCAAACAATGTCCTTGAATGGGTGCCATACAATGTCCTTGAATGGGTGCCATACAATGTCCTTGAATGGGTATCAGGCAATGTCCTAGAATGGGTGTCAGACAATGTCCTAGAATGGGTGCCAGACAATGTCCTAGAATGGGTGCCAGACAATGTCCTAGAATGGGTGCCATACAATGTCCTACAATGGGTGCCATACAATGTCCTTGAATGGGTGCCAGACAATGTCATAGAATGGGTGTCAGACAATGTCCTAGAATGGGTGCCATACAATGTCCTTGAATGGGTGCCATACAATGTCCTAGAATGGGTGTCAGACAATGTCCTAGAATGGGTGCCAGACAATGTCCTAGAATGGTGTCGTGTCTTCCTTTAAAGTGTCGTCCCTGGAGTGAGGAGAGTCAACACCCACATTATAATCTTTCTTTCCTATCAGTATCCTGGAGAATCCACCAGCTTCCGTCCAACACACTCCATCAGCCCATGGACACCTTTTCCTATCACTCTCTCACTGTCGTATTATGCCCCCTCTCATACTTCCCCAACGCAACATATTCAACAACTCTTGCTTCTAAAAATTAATAAAGATTAATTTACTAAAAGAAAAGTGTAACGTATATGAGACGTGTATGCGAAGAAAATGTGTGATGTGTTCTATAATGTGTGTAGGATCGGACTCTCAGATAAATAGCATAGTCATTTCATCCTTGCAAGGACACACCACAGCACGTTAAGTCAGAACAAGTCCACCTCACCCGGTACTGTATCTCTCCTGCCGGACACCGACTGTCATCTGTAGCTACTTGGTAATCCATCTTCCTAATCATCCGAAATAGATACTTTTTGTAAATTACAGCTGATCATGGACCGGTTGCCCAATGCACATAATTTCCTATCGTTCTTAAAGAATGCACAAATCCTTTGTAGTGAGTATTTAGGTATCACTGTTATTGTTAATATACCTGAACCTAACTAGTGTCTATCTAGGTTCAGGTATCATGTCTTTTAAACTATTTCACTAGAATATATCACACCATGTGACTATTATATTGATGTTCGTGTGTAGGTACCAATGTTCTTATGCTGTGTGATGCATTAACAGTCATCACCCATCTTAGGTGAACCATCTTTCTTCTCAGACGTTATTCCTTTTTTTTTTTTTTAAGAAACATTTTTGTGTCCAACTGGTGTTATGTCTAATTGACGTTGCACTTCATCAAACCCAGTGTTGAACTTCCTCGTAACTGGTATGGAACCTATGAGAAAAACAATACATCTGGTGATAGTACTAGTCACTGATCCTACCGGCTGAGTGTAAGCCTATTACCTTGCTCAGTTATTTTACAGCTAACTAAACTCTGCATATTAGCTCCTCACCTACGTCCGAATCAGGCGATGACAAGGAAAGACCCATAAACAGAGTGCACAACTTCAGTGGGCAAACCATTGAAAGATCCCCCCATTGGACACTTTCCCCATCTTAAATCTCTCCAATTATCACCCCGCTATCTTATTCATCCTAGCAGAGCCAATTATCACTTCACTACTCTAACTAGTTTCCAACTAATAGTGCTAATCATCACACTCTAGTTTTAACAAGACCACTGCCTATATTAATTAGGCCTAAATAGACTATATTGACTACCTTATGCAAAACCGCCTCATTCTGGTATGGCTGCTACACTTTGCCATAACGACACATGCTAGTTAATATTAAATTAATCTAACACTGTAGAGCTCTCCCACAAACACGTCCATCATAATCCACGGTTTTGGTCAACACTGTTTCTCCCAATCATGGTTTATGGCAAAACCTAAAATTGGTCACGTGACGGTATTCTTCCTGTCCACACAGGTGTTATTTGGGCAATCATCCATTGTCAAGAATCTATCCTCCCTGGATTAGTCACTGTCAGAGTTGTCATCACTTGTTTTGACATCCCCAACAAGCTAGCGAGTTACTGTATGCTCCCAACAACGGGTTTCCACAACAAACCGCCAATCTTCCTGATGTCCGGAAACTCTAAATGACAGACGGACTGTTTTCTTCCGAGCTGAGTACTTCCGCTCTCAATCCAACCTGTTTATGAACTGTCAAATCGATGTATGGACTCATCTCACTCACTTCCAAATGTTCCCATGTTGTCGACCCCAGGTGTAAACACGTGCAGCTGCAACTTTTGACCGTCCTGGGGATTTTGACATCCAATTTGTTTTTTCTGTTAGTTAAAATAGTTTTGGCTTTGCAGATAGGCCGGTTAATCAGAAAGTCTCTATAGTAATCAACTGGTTAAACGCAGGGTTTTATTTTTGTGACAAATGGGTGCCAGGCAATACATGTGACAGAGTTTAGTTAGCTGTAAATGGGCTAGAATGGGCGCCAGCGTGATACTGACCACATCACCGATCGCGTGCAGATTTGTCCATGAAAATATGGGGTTCTCAAATATAGCCCATACGACGCAAGGCTGGCCACTTTATCCACATCTAATTTCCTTTACCTCTTGTATGCAAGTTAGTTGGTTCGTTCAGTTGTAGTTAGTTAGTTAGTTAGTTAGTTAGTTAGTTAGTTAGGTAGTTAGTTAGTTAGTTAGTTAGTTAGTTAAGTTAGTTAAGTTAGTTAAGTTGTTGGTTAGTTAGTTAAGTTAAATTTTTAGTTTCTTAGTTGCTCAACAGATCATTCTCACTGCACATCGGACTGTTAGTTCATAAGAGCTCACCTCTTTGTCAGTATCTCGCTCAGTGTGTGTCAGACAAGCAATGATGTACAGACCAGGGAGGAAGAGGCCGACCACGTAAACGATGGACGCAGGGAATAACAGAGTCCATGGGAATATCGATACATGAAGCATTAAGCGGACACTTTCCCGCTGTTTATATTTCACCTCGACACCGCAAGGTACAAGAGGAACATGATAACGAACGAACGAACGAACAATCTTTATTTTCAAAGGGTTAAGAATTGGGCACGCAGGCCCGTCTGACATTAACATTACGACAGACAATACAGATCTACATCTTATCAATTACTACTGTCCAAGTGACCGCCCACGGAGATGAGCCCAGTGTGTAGAGTGACACACTAGTTCTGTGTTGGTTAACTATGCTTCTTGGCTCCCCCAATGTTGCTCGTTGTCTTGTGCAAATTTGTTAGTAGTCAGTAAGTTAGTTAGTTACCAGATCATCGTCATTACACATCAAACCATTAGTCTATAAGTTCTCACATCGACTCTTCGGCGTCTCTCTCGGTATGTAGCGACGGATCACCAGTTCTGTGCTGGTTAACCTATCCTTCTTTGGTTCCCCACATGGTGTTCCTTGTTTTGTGCAAGTGTGACTAACCAGAGCTGTGTATGCTTACAGGATACAACTGGAGTTGAAGGCCTATTGTGACATCCACTTCTATGGGCCGGACTGTAGAACTTTCTGCAGGGACAGGAATGATGATCACTGGTCATTACAGGTGCAACCCCGTAACTGGAGAGAAGATGTGCTTGATAGGTTAGACTTTTGTTTGTCACGTCAAGAAATGTAAGTTCAGTTATTTTTGTTTTTATTTCCCGCTCGCTCGCTTTGAACTCAAGCGTAGTCCATATACGTGCTATTACGAGGGGAAGTCAATAAGTAAGTCACAAATAGGTTGTAGAAAAACAACTAAATATGATAAACCAGTTTATTTTTATACATACATTGCCCTTTTATTTCTCAACATAAATTTCCATCAACATTGATGCACTTATCTCATCGTTTTATCAGTCTTCCCAAACCTGGCTGCATAGAACTGCGTGCTGTGTTTTATAAACCACGTTTTCACTTCACATTCAACTTCGGCGTCATTCGCGAAATGTCTCCCGCCAAGGTGGGTTTCAGTGGACCAAAAAAGTGGAAACCGCTAGGGGCTAAGTTAGGGCTGTAAGGTGGATGTTCCAGAACTTCCCACCTTAGTTGGTTAATTATCTCCTGAGTTAATCGAGCCCTATGTGGTCTGGCATTGTCATGAAGAAGCAACACTCCTCTAGTCAGCAGTCCTGGAAATGTCAATCGATCATGCATTATGCTGTATGCTGAACCATGTGAGCACCCTATTGCAGATGCTACAGAGTCTGTCGTTACTCGCCTGTCACCTCTAATCATCTCCTCCACCCGCTGCACGGATGCTTCTGTTGCAATCTCAACAGGACGACCAGATCGGATGTCATCAACAATTTTAGAATGTCCTTGAGAAAATGTTTCTACCCAGCCATGCACCGCTTTACGGGACAAACATTTATCAGCATAAACAGGAAGCATTTCCTTATGAATGTCCTTTGCAGGCAGTCCTTTTGCCCACACACACACACACACACACACACACACACACAAAACAACAACAAACAAACGCACAACAGCACGTTACTCTTTGGTTGTACACGCCGTAAGTACAGTCACCATTTTGTGTATGCGCATGCGCATGAGACACTTAGCGCCACCTGACGAATGGGAATATAAAGTTCGATGTTGCTGTCTCCTAATGACACCTGTAGTAAACACCAACTACATTTACTTGCCATCCCACAGAACTGTGTGACTTACTTATTGACTCGCCCTCGTACTTATAATAGCACGGGACTGATTTTTGCCTGTGGATTAGCTTTCCTTATTTCCAGTGTCCTTTGCCATCAGGCAAACCCACTGTGACTTCAGTGGTACATGTAATTTACGTCCCAAAGTCAAGGAAGAGACGTCAACATTATAGTCCAAATATCCGGTGTAGGGTTTGAACCCGCTATCTCAGCATCAGCACGCCAGATGCTGACGTCCAGTTAGTTCAGTGTTTATCAGCACTAAAATAACAAACACGGTTTTCCATGTTTGGTGCATGATTACATCGCATTTTCAATTTCATATTTGTTACAGTTGTTAATGTTGTCAACATTTAGTGACGTAAAGCACGGGAATATTTAAATATATAAATATTAAATTATAATGGGAATGTTTAAAATACAAAGCAGAACAAAACAAAATCTAAAATTTAGAAGTATCTCAGCACAAAAGCTTACAAATATCGGCTCTCAAATAATTTCAGATCAGCCTATATAAGAACTAGTTGATTTGGGGTTTATTTGCTTTTAAAACAACAGATTTCCCTATGTATGTGTATTTGAACGTTGATAGAACATCGAGGACCAAGAGACAGAAAGATACCAAAATGACAAAAAGATCTGAACATGGAAGAAACCTGGCTTATAAACAGCATAATGTCTCTGTTACTGAAATAGTTTGGTCGTTTTCTACGCCACAGTGACTGGGAGAGAACAGGGATGGGAGGCGTGGTTCCAGGAAAGGGAGACAGGGGGTTGACCAGCAAGTAGTTGGACACAGGACATTGCCGACATCTTAGAAAATGTGGCAAGAGAACTAGCAAGGGATAGAGAGTCTGCTCTACACCGGCTGTCAGGAGAGGGATACTCTGCAAAGGAGCTACTACTACATGTTGATGGACATGGTGTGTTTGCCTCTTTAGAGTAGCTTCCCCTCTTCTATAATTGTGTGTCCTTATTTCATTCCTTTCTTCTCCCAGAAAGTAATAAAGTACTAAAGTCGAAGGGGTCGACATGAGTGCATTGATTATTACCCCGATATGACTAAGTCTCTCTTCCCAGAGTGACAACACACTTGCTTAGAGCATCGCACAATGCACGAACTCCTTAGCTCCAGTGGTGACTCCCAGGAGTCTCCGAAAAAAATTGCACTTTATCTGAATGACACAGGGGGAATGAACCTATGACTTTCAGAACACGATGCAGACGACTTAATCACTTCACTACGGAGATGCCCTTCCATTAAATAAATTGTTGTTTATGCACTGCCCTCAAGAAGGTTGTGCTATGTCGTGGACAATTTCAAAACCTGTCTGTTATCTAGAGAAATTCCTAAAACTCACGGAGCGAGAGGACAGGCAGCAAATACCCACCAGATCCTTCTGTCAGACACTACACAGAACACACCAACCACCATTTTTAGAATCCAAATTGGACCCTGAATTACAAACCCATTTCTATAAAATGAAAGTTGCCCAAATTAACCAATGTATATGCCAACATGGCCACAATAAAAACAACGGTGCTAATTTGTCCTCTCTTATTTTAATCTCTATTCGTTCTCCCACCTTTGACTATATTGCTACCTTCATAGGTGTATATTTCCACCTCCTGATGTTAAGTTTCCCCAGATGGGATTGGGTTGTTATTTGCTTGGTTTAATCTCATTATCTTTATATTTTTCTATGAAATTTTAGACCTAATCTTCAAGGTTGTGTGTTTAGTTGACTTTTAACTGTACTGAATGTCAAACATGTCCCTCCAGGCTGGGGAGGAAGCAGCTGCACGACCAACCTTGACAACTGCGTGGGTCACCAGTGTAAAGAGGGGTCTTCTTGCATTGATCAGATTGGATACTACATATGCAAATGTCCACCAGGCAGAACTGGTAAGTGTTTGCACATTTGTCTTCCATCAGTTGCTGACTGCTACTATCAACATTATCATCATCATCTTAATCAAGATAAACATATATGACAGAACTGGTAAGTGTTTACCCCATTGTCTCCCATCAGCTGCTGACTATTACTATCAACATCAGCATCTGAATAAAGTTAAGCATTGATGAAAGAAGATTACTGGCGTTGAGTGTAGTTGTTAGGGAGCTACACTGATAGTGTCAGTGATCGGAGGAAGGTTTGATGTCTGCACTCTCCATGCTCTAATGTAGTCACCGGAGGATATTCTTCGCGATTATATGTTGTGTTTTGTGTATGTGTTTGTTTGCTGATGAAGGCTAGTAGCCGCAACGTCCTGTGTTTTCCATAATTATGTTCTGTGAAGCTGCATGACTTCGTGTTATTTGTTATGGTTAAAGTGAGGGAAAGAATGGCCCTATCACATCACAGACACATGGCATGTTCCTGCTTCGGGACTTTGGTTTATTTTGTATGTCAGAAAATCACGACAGAACTTAATCAATCAATCAGGCGCCGTCTCCACAATGGAAATTGGCCGCAATGGATCTCCAACACTGTCTATCTCTTGCCCTGATTGTACATTCTGTCAGATTGTTGTTCGTTCACCTCTTAATGTTATCTTCCCTCTTGTATCGTTGTCTACCTCTTACTCTCTTGCCCTCCAATATAGTTTTTATAAGAGCGTTATGTCTTTTAACTTGGCCGAATTATTTCACTTGCCTCTTTTTTGACAGAACTATCAAGTTTCAGCTTTTGTCTGGCATATGAGAAAAGACATTTGTAATGTTCTGCCAGTTTGAAATGTATCGATTTACTTGTCAAAGGAAGCCACTGTGGTGTGGGGTGGTGGTATAGTTGTTAGTGCAAGATAGTGCTCTGGACTCAAGTGGTCTGGGCTCAGTCCCCAGCAGAGGCAGGGTTATTTCTTTTTCCGAGCAGTATGGCTTTGTCATCAACCCAGCTTCATAAAAATGGTTTTAATTCTTTCGGGGATAATTCGACGATACCTAATGACTAATAATTGTGCTTTCTTCAGAAGCGTAAGTGATTTGTCAAAGAACATTTCGAGCCAAAATAGGCCTTACTAGCCATCTTGGAACTCACAGCTTCAAATTTTCAACTCCCACTGGATGAAGTGAATGGTCTTCGTCAATCTTATTGGACAAACAACAAGTGATTTATATATACTTAGTTATGTTATCATGATGAGAACCAGTGGAGACTGAGCATTCACATTAACAGTTTGTTGAACGTGAAGCCAGTTGCTTGATAACGAAGAGATTCAATAGAATAGAGTGTTAACATTATTTGCTAAATATAAAACCAGTTGCTTGATAACCAAGAGAATCAATAGAGTGTTACATTATTTTTGTTTAATGTAACACCAGTTGCTTGATAATGAAGAGAATCAATAGAACTCAGTGTTAACAGTAGCGGTTTGCTAAAATTAACAGTATCACTATCAGTCTAACACTTATTATTATTATTATTTTTTTTTTGCATATCATTTTTACAGGATATCGCAGTCAACATCAGTATCTCTGCCGCTGTGATCTCTTGGCAAGTTTACGTTCAGTAGTTTGCCATTGCTTTCTGAACGAGCGGCACTGATACCAACGCAACGCGGCCTACTGCCAAATCGCGCGCAGCTAGTGTTTCGAATGTGGGTATACGGGATTACGAACCGCGTCTGTAATCCCTTCGCTACTGAGACCGGCATTACTTAATTAGTGACTAAAAATATGAATTTTTGAAGATTGAAAACATAAAACTAATTTTCCTCCGAAGCCGGAGAGTATCTGCCTGCATGGCGAGGAACCACCAGTCTGCACAACAGTAAGCCAGACATGGGACAACGGATACTCACGCAAACCCCAGGTGCGGTATGACATCACATTGGACAACAGGATGCATTCATCCGACATACAGGACTTTACGCTGAAGTTCACATCCAGCGAACACACGCAAGCAAGCATAAAACTAATTTTATGCAGTCTCAGGCTTGACAATGTAAAGACTATCATTATTCATCATCATCATCTCATCTAATCTTGTTCCTCTTCTGCTTTGTGGTGTCGAGGTGACGCATAAATAGCGGGAGAGTGCCCATTTATGGGCTTCATATATTAAGATTTCCGTGGACTCTGTTATTCCTTCTGTTCTGTTATTCCCTCTGTCCGTCATTTACCTGGTCGACCTCTTCTTCTGGTTCCATTTAGTCTCTACATCATTGCCTGTTTTGGTATACTGTTAGTTGGTAGTCTAGTTATATGGCCGAACCATTTCACTTGCTGTTTTCTGATTAAATCTAGCGCTGCTATAATCCCCCACTTTAGACCTGATTTAATCATTTCTGATTTTATCTCTTCTTGATACATTGAGTATTCGTCTCAAGAATCTAATTTCTGTTGTTATAATTTTTATTTTCTCTTTTTCTGTCATTGTCCAGGTTTCGCATTGGTAACATAGAGTTGGTAAGAAGCATTATCGTTATAGTTATTGTTATTTTTGCTATTGTTATTATTACTGTTTTTATTTTGATATTGTACATATCCCGAGAATGACTGACCATCCCTTGACCATGTTGTTTTCTAGGAGTCTACTGTGGTGGCGAGCTCAATGAGTGTACTAAAGGACCGTGCCAGAACGGAGGTACCTGTAGTGATAAGCTCAACGGCTTTACTTGTGCATGCCCACAAGACTGGACTGGTGTCTACTGCGAGACAAAAATCATCCAATGTAGCAACAATCTGTGTGTTCATGTAAGTCTGTACTGTACACATTCTGTGAGAATAGAATCAATCATTCAGTGTAGCAACAATCTATGTGTTAATGTTAGTCTGTACTTTACACTTTCTGTGAGAATAGAATCAATCATTCAGTGTAGCAACAATCTGTGTGTTCATGTAAGTCTGTACTTTACACTTTCTGTGAGAATAGAATCAATCATTCAGTATAGCAACAATCTTTGTGATAATGTTAGTCTGTACTTTTATACTTTCTGTGAGAATAGAATCATTCATTCTAGCAACAATCTGTGTGTACACGTAAGTCTGTCCTTTAATACTTTCTGTGAGAATAGAAGTATTCAGTGTAGCAACAATCTAAGATTGAGAAAATGAAAAAGAAAGAGGATAAAAGGAGAGAAAAAAAAGAGGTGGAGGAGGAAGAGGAGAAGGTGAAGAAGAAAACGAAGAATACAATGAAGGATAAGGAAGAAGAGAAGAAGTAGAGTAAGGTGAAATATACAAATTGTCAATGTCTGTACACTCATTTCAGGGTTACTGCACCATGAAAGATGACAAAGACACCTGTGTTTGTGACGATGGCTATTCCGGGGAACTGTGCAACAGAACTGTGAGCACCTGTGCAGACGGGCCGTGTGTCAACATGAAGCACTGCGAGGATCATTCAAGCGGCTACAAGTGTATTTGTCAAGATGGCTTCAGAGGTTAGTGCCATAAGCAGACAACTATTGTCATATAGTAACTCATTCTACGAGGGGGGTTCAAATGAAAACCTTAAATGCCCTTTTTTGGTTGCATAAATTCTGAAAAAGTATAGAACAAAATAAGTGTATCATTTTTCGATATAAAGCCAATGTGTTTAATGCAAGAGCTCCAGTGCCAGTAAATTGCTTGGATTCTGTAGAGAAAAAAAAATTCTCTTGGTCACTAAGTGGTATGTCTGACCTAGTCGTGAACTGTCTGTCACAGAAGTCAACGTGTTTTGAAACTTCTTACTCCACTCAGACACTTGCAGGACTGACAGGCACGCATCACCAAACTGGACCTTCATTCGCTGATGAAGTTCTATAGGTTTCACTACTATGCTGATTGAAAAAAAAAAAAAAACGGATAACAGAAAGCTGCTTCTCTTTGGTGCATGTCAAAAGTGGGGCGGCTATCTTTAAACTGTCCTTATGACATCACCATGTTTATCTGCACTGTGATGTCACATATTTAACACTCTTGACAAGAATATTGACAAGTTACAAGACTATGGCATGGTTACTGTCATTTCTATCACACTTTTAAGGTTTTCGTTTGAAGCCTTCTCATATAACTTGCAAATCATATTCTTTTTCTTCTTCTTTCCTATTTTGAGGTCACTGTATCCATCTTCGGCATGCCTCTGTCACTCATCAACCCACTCACGCACTTGCTCACTCAATCACTAACTCAACAACTCACTCACTCACCCACCCACTCATTCACTCACTAACCCACTCATTCACTCACTAAACCACTCACTCACATACCCACTCACTCACTAACTTACTCACATACACACCCACTCACTCGCCACTCACTCATCCATTCACTCACTCATCCACTCACTCACTCACTCACTCACTCACTCAATCAATCACCCACTCACTCACCCACTTATCTATCCACTCAGTCACTCCCTCACTCACACACACCCACACTCACCCACTTAATCACTCACCCACTTACTAACTCACCAACACACTCACACCCACCAACTCACTCCCTCATTCACACACCCACCCACTCACTCACTCACTCCCTCATTAACACACTCACTCACACACCCACACATTCTCTCATTCACACACACACCCACTCACTCACCCATTCACTCACTCCCTCACTCACACATTCACTCACTCACCCACCAATTCATTCCCCCACTCACACACACACTCCAGCACTCACCCCAATCACTCCCTCATTCAGACACACACCCACTCACTCACTCATCCACTCCCTCACTTACACACACACGTCCTCACTCACTCCCTCATACACACACATACTCACTCACTCACACACTCCCTCACTAACCTACTTACTCCATCACTTACTCACACACTCCCTCATTCAATAACTCACTCACACACACCATCACTCAATCACTCCCTTCCTCACTCACTTTATTTATTCACTCATCCACACACTCTGTCACTCACTCACTCACTCATTCCCTCATCCACCCACCCACCTAGCCACTCACTTCCTCACACACACTCCCTCAGTCATCAACTCACCAACTCACTCACACACACATACTCACTCTACCTCACTTACCCACCCTCCCACTCACTCACTCACCCACTCCCTCACTCAAACACATACTCCCTCACTCACTCATTTACACAACACTCCCTCACTCACCCACTTACTCACTCATTTATTCATCCACTCACTCACACACACACTCCCTCACTCACCCACTCCCTCACACACACACACCCTCACTCACTCACCCACACACTCCCTCACTCACGCACCCACACATTCACTCTCTCAATCACAGACCCTCACTCACTCACCTACTCACCAACTCACTCACTCCATCACTTATCCACTCACGCACTCCCTCATTCACACACACACACACTCCCTCACTCACCCACTCACTCATTCACATTCCTTCACTCACTCACTCAGCCACCCACTTACTCACTAACTCCCTCACTCACAAACTCTCTAATTCACCCACTCACACACACACTCCCTCACTCAACCACTCACACATACACACAACAGTTTTGCCAAGGACAGTGACATTACGGCCAGCACTTTGCAATTTACAACTGTTGTGGGAATTTTTAACATGCACACCGTGCCTTCTGTTTTTCAGCCTTCTCCGAGAATTCTAGGTATCAGATCCCAAACCCAAGAGATCAAGGGGACATATCATATTATTACTATGGACAGACTGAAAAACCAATGAGAAGTCCTACAAAGAAACAAATGAAAACCGTAAACTAATTAAAGACAATTTTTTGGTCACGTTATGAGAAGAAATAATTTGGAGAACTTGGTGACAACTGGCAAGATTGAGAGGAAAAGAACAAGAGGAAGGAAGAGAAGTAAATACACGGAAGGCTGAGCTACGTTGTATGGTCGAGACAAGAACACAGAGCTGATCCACGACTTTGGTGATCATGTGAGATGGCGAAACATGACCGCCCACGCTTATCGATATGGGACATGATGCTGAATATCATTACACTCCGTGGTTCTTTAAAAAAGAAAATCCTAGTCTTACACTTGAATCAAACCCGGTACTTTATGAGATTGAGGCGGACACTATACCCTTCCCACTCCCCACCCACCCAGAGAGAGAGAGAGAGAGAGAGAGAGAGAGAGAGAGAGAGAGAGAGAGAGAGAGAGAGAGAGTCTACATCTAACAGGAGGCCCTAATTATCAGCATGTATCTACATTGATATCAGTGGTTCTTGGGGTGAGTTGAGTTACGAACTGACATCACAGCACTCAGGACATTCCCATAATTGCTCTGTCCTTATCTTCAACAGCCAGCAGAGAGTCCCAATACTAATCCTACCAGTAGCAGTCTGACTATGTGTCCATCTGGCCTTTCCTCTGAGTACTAAGTAGTCGGTCAGAACCTCTGGTCACTCCCTGCAGCAGCATTCTCTCCAAGCCATGATGATCTGTCTACTCTTTCACACTATACCCTCGATCCCAAAGAGCCCTGATCATGTCTGCCTTATCAGGCACCATTACCCCACCCAGAGGTGCAGACTCAGCCATGTGACCGTCTGCTTGTTTCCCAC
>JACEFZ010009910.1:77500-92201 GCA_014155875.1 Cepaea nemoralis
ATTCAGCATAATTTCTCTCGGTCTGCCTCTGCCCTTCTCCCACTAGTCTTTCCAGTAATCGTGATGTTTTCCAATGCCTCTTTTCTCATTTAGACGACTAGATAACGCTGTATGTCTCATTCTTATAGTCGTATATTTTGTTCTACTTTCATTTACCTCTTTCAGGCAATTGCTGTTAATTAATCTGGCCATCCAAGGTACTCGCGACATTTGTCTTGTGAACCACTCTCTGTTGCTTCCAACCTCTGACTAATTTGTTCACTCACGTGATATGATACATTGTCATACAGCAAAACATGATCTATATAACATGTCAGTACTTACTTTCTGACATTAAAGGATAGTAACTTATTGCATAAGATATTGTACGTTTCAGAAATGTAACTTTCTCTTGAAAAATTCTGCTCTTAATCTCAGTCAGTTAGACAGTTCTATCTACTGAAAATTGAGAAATAGTTTGATTTAGTTAAATCTTTAATTTGACGGAAAGGAAGGAGAGAGAGAGAGAGAGAGAGAGAGAGAGAGAGAGAGAGAGAGAGAGAGAGAGAGAGAGAGAGAGAGAGAGAGAGAGAGAGAGAGAGAGAGAGAGAGAGCGCAAGTGGGCATCCGAAAAGCATTTATTAGGACAGTGAATTATTTTATTGAAGAACCGGGACTGTCCCAGAAAACCGGGAGGTCTGGCAACTCTATCTTAACTAATATTGTTGTATATAATATAATGTTGTAATTCACAGGAAAGAGATGTGAGAACAAAATAAATTACTGCCAAAACAGCCCATGTCAGAATGGTGGCTTCTGTATGGATTTGCAGTTTTCTTATATGTGCATGTGTCCATCCACGACCACAGGTGAGTGGTGCAGTTTGTATACATGTGATTCTGCCTCTCCACGACCACAGGTGAGTGGTAAAGTTTGTATATATGTGATTCTGCCTCTCCACGACCACAGGTGAGTGGTAAAGTTTGTATATATGTGATTCTGCCTCTCCACGACCACAGGTGAGTGGTGCAGTTTGTATATATGTGATTCTGCCTCTCCACGACCACAGGTGAGTGGTGCAATTTGTATATATGTGCTTCTGTCTCTCCACGACCACAGGTGAGTGGTGCAGTTTGTATATAGTCTTTCCGTCCACTCACGACCACAGGTGAGTGATGCAGTTTGTATATATGTGCTTCTGTCCACACTCAACCACGGGTGACTGGTGCAGTTTGCTTGTATGTGCTTCTGTCTCTCCACGACCACGGGTGAGTGGTTTGTATATATGTGCTTCTGTCCATCCACGATCACGGGTGAGTGGTTTGTATATATGTGCTTCTGTCCATACACGATCACAGGTGAATGTTGCAGTTTGTATATATGTGCTTCTGTCTCTCCACGACCACGGGTGAGTGGTTTGTATATATGTGCTTCTGTCTCTCCACGGCCACGGGTGAGTGGTTTGTATATATGTGCTTCTGTCCATACACGATCACAGGTGAATGTTGCAGTTTGTATATATGTGCTTCTGTCTCTCCACGGCCACGGGTGAGTGGTTTGTATATACATGCTTCTGTCTCTCCACGGCCACGGGTGAGTGGTTTGTATATATGTGCTTCTGTCCATACACGATCACAGGTGAATGTTGCAGTTTGTATATATGTGCTTCTGTCTCTCCACGACCACGGGTGAGTGGTTTGTATATATGTGCTTCTGTCTCTCCACGGCCACGGGTGAGTGGTTTGTATATATGTGCTTCTGTCCATACACGATCACAGGTGAATGTTGCAGTTTGTATATATGTGCTTCTGTCTCTCCACGGCCACGGGTGAGTGGTTTGTATATACATGCTTCTGTCTCTCCACGGCCACGGGTGAGTGGTTTGTATATATGTGCTTCTGTCCATACACGATCACAGGTGAATGTTGCAGTTTGTATATATGTGCTTCTGTCTCTCCACGACCACGGGTAAGTGGTTTGTATATATGTGCTTCTGTCTCTCCACGGCCACGGGTGAATGGTTTGTATATGTGTGCTTCTGTCCATCCACGAACACAGGTGAATGTTGCAGTTTGTATATATGTGCTTCTGTCTCTCCACGACCACGGGTGGGTGGTTTGTATATATGTGCTTCTGTCTCTCCACGGCCACGGGTGAATGGTTTGTATATGTGTGCTTCTGTCCATCCACGAACACAGTGAGTGGGCTTGCAGTTTTCATATATATGCTTCTGTCCACACAATACACTGTTGGCCAGTGGCAGTTGCGGTTCACATTGATCTATTTAACATGTTTACATATCACAAATAAAGTTAACATTGATATGCTTTGCATGTTGCTGACCTAGTACAGATAAAGTTAACACACTTGACATACGTTACATGTTGCTGACAATGGGGCAGATAAAGTTAACAATTATATACTTTACACGTTTTTGGCCTGGTCCAGATGAAGTTAACATTGATATACTTTACATAATGGTAATCTGGGACAAATACAGTTAAGATAGATATGCTTTACGTTGTATTGACCAGGGACAAATAAAGTTAACATTGTTATACATTACATGTCGCTGACAGGGAAAGATTGCGAGGAATACATTGACAAATGTTATACGAAGCCTTGTCAGAATGGCGGAGCTTGTATTAACGAGGGTAAAGGTTACAGGTGTGTGTGCCCTCCTGACACCAGCGGTAAGAACCAGCTTCTTTCTACTTCTGTGGAGATCACCAAGATTTCATTATTTTGTGATTGTGCTGGTTTATGTGTGGATTTGTTGGTTTATGTGTGGATTTGTTGGTTTATGTGTGGATTTGTTGGTTTATGTGTGGATGTGTTGGTTTATGTGTGGCTGTGTTGGTTTATGTGTGGGGGTGTTGGTTTAAGTGTGGGGGTGTTGGTTTTTTTGTGTGTGGGTGTGTGTGTGGGGGGGAAGGTGTTGGTTTATGTGTGGATGTGCTGGTTTATTTGTAGTTGTGTTTGGTTATTTGTGGTTGTGTTGGTGTATTTCTGGTTGTATTGGTTGATTTGTGATTGTTTTGGTTTATTTGTGGTTGTGTTTGGTTTATGTGTGGTTGTATTGGTTTATTTGTGGTTGTGTTTGGTTTATTTGTGGTTGTGTTGGTTTATTTGTGGTTGTGTTGGTTTATTTGTGGTTGTGTTGGTTTATTTGTGGTTGTGTTGGTTTATTTGTGGTTGTGTTTGGTTTATTTGTGGTTGTGTTTGGTTTATTTGTTTTTGTGGTTGTTTGGTTTATTTGTGGTTGTGTTGGTTTATTTGTGGTTGTGCTTGGTTTATTTGTGGTTGTGTTGTTCATTTGTGGTTGTGTTGGTTTATTTGTGGCTGTGTTGGTTTAGGTGTGGGTGTGTTGGTTTATGTGTGGGGGTGTTGGTTTATGTGTGGTTTTGTTGGTTTATTTGTGATTGTGTTGGGTTATTTGTGGTTGTTTTTGGTTTATTTGTGGTTATGTTGGTTCATTTGTGGTTGTGTTGTTTTATATGTGGTTATGTTGGTTTATTTGTGGTTGAGTTGGTTTATTTGTGGTTGTTTTTGGTTTATTTGTGGTTATGTGAACAGAATCAACCACTGTTTATTGCCTTCATCGACCTCACAAAGGCATTTTGATTTGGTCAGTCGTGAGGGTCTGTTCAAGGCACTAAATAAGATTGGCTGCCCACCAACTCTTCTGTCCATTGTGGAATCGTTCCACACAGGCATGAAGGATATAATCAAGTTTGATGGTGCAACTTCTGAAGAGTTTGAAATCAAGAGTGGAGTTAAGCAAGGTTGTGTACTAGCTCCCACCCTCTTTGGAATATACTTTTCACTTCTACTGAAATATGCCTTTCGTGATCAGGATGGTGGTATATACATTCACTCACGCTCAGATGGCGGCCTCTACAATGCTCAGAGATTGAAGGCCAAGACCAAAATTAGGAGGGTACTGATCAGAGAGTTGCTTTTTGCAGATGATGCTGCAGTTACGACCCACTCTGAGGAAGAATTGCAATGTCTACTATCTGCATTCTCCAATGCTTGTTCTGAATTTGGTTTAACAATTAGCAAAAAGAAGACACAGATTATGTCACAAGGTGCACATGGGGTACCATCAATCTTTATTGACGACGCCGAACTAGAGATAGGTAGACCATTTTACATATCTAGGATCAGTGGTAAATAGCAAATTATCCCTAGATCAGGAAATCAACATCCGGATTGGTAAGGCAGCAACAACAATGAACAGGTTAAGAAAAAGAGTCTGGGAGAACAGGAAGCTTACTGCCAAAACAAAAGTCCTTGTCTATCAAGCCTGTGTCCTTAGTACTCTTCTTTATGGCAGTGAAACCTGGACAACTTACTCACACCAAGAGAAACGTTTAAACAGCTTTCATATGCGGTGTCTGCGAAGAATTCTTGGTATTAAGTGGCAAGACAAAATCATAAATACTGAAGTATTGGAAAGATCAGGTTGTGTAACGATTTATTCCATGCTCAGTCTTCGTAGACTTAGATGGATAGGCCATGGTAGGAGGATGGATGATTGTAGAATACCAAAGGACATCTTTTTTGGTGAATTACAGATGGGTAAGAGATCTCAGGGTCGGCCTCTACTACGATACAAAGATGTGTGTAAGCGGGACATGATTGATACAGGCATTGATAATGCACATTGGGAGCAAGTCGCTGCTGAACGTGTTGCATGGAGGGCAACTATCAGAAATGGAATAAAGACAAAGGAAAACATTATTGCAGATAAGTCACACACCGAGCGTGTGAGACGTAAGATGGTGCATGATGGTGGAAATGACCATGTGTTCACATGCACCCACTGTGAACGAACATTTACAGCGCGAATTGGCCTTATCAGCCACATTCGCTACCTCCATAGGTAAAAGTTATTTTGCCTTTTTAAAGCACAAACTATCGTCTGTCAAGACGGCAAGGTGCCAATTTGTGGTTATGTTGGTTTATTTGTGGTTGTGTTGGTTTATTTGAGGTTGAGTTGGTTTATTTGTGGTTATTTTTTGGTTTATTTGTGGCTGTGATTGGTTTATTTGTGGTGTGTTCATTTGTGGCTGTGCTTGGTCATCTGAGATTTTGCTGGGTTATGTGTGGTTGTATATGAGAACCATCTATGAAATTATGCCACAAGTACAAAGCAGTTCTTCATTTTGTTTCACAGACTTCAGCAGTGTTAAATATCAGAAACATCATGAGAGACATGGTATTTCCAGCACATTTGATAAACTTAATTGAAACATTATATCATGAAAAGCCAGCAGCTGTCACAATAGCTGACGAGACATCAAAATGCTTCTAGTTGCAAGGGGGAGTAATACAGTGTTGCATTCCCTCCCCATAGCTGTTCAACATTTATGCAAAAATGTAACGAGACGAGAAATGTCAAAAACGATGAAGACTGATAATTTTGCTCCATTCATAAGTGGTAGAAATTTTATTCACGATCTCAGTTCTTTCAAGCAGAACCAAGAGATTTTTTTTCCCGCGTTTCCATCCTGTTTCAGGATATTGCGGTCAACACCAGCATCTTTCAGCTGTATGTTGATTCCTAGGCTAGATTACGCTCATCAGCACGCCATGACTTTCTGAGCGACCGGCTCCATACTCTCATAAGTCACTGGCGCGACTTGAACCACTTCTAATTCTCGTGCGTTCACTCAACCACGAGAGTATTCGTGGTTAACGGAGAAAGCTGCTAACCTCTCGGTCAGGGAACCGACTAGAGCCAAGAGATTAGAACAGTTAATTCTGTCTGTTAAACGACACTGTAAAAATCAATGAAAAATGCTGGTGTTGACTGCAACGTCCTGTAAGGGATATGCAACTTAATATATATATATATATATATATATATATATATATATATATATATATATAGAGAGAGAGAGAGAGAGAGAGAGAGAGAGAGAGAGAGAGAGAGGAAGGAGCAGAAGAAGAAGAAGAAGAAGAAGAAGAAGAAGAAGAAGAAGAAGAAGAAGAAGAAGAAGAAGAAGAAGAAGAAGAAGAAGAAGAAGAAGAAGAAGAAGAAGAAGAAGATTAATATTCAATCAATCAGTCAAATATAAACAGTTTATCAATAAGAATGTTGATATTCCTCAGGTACAAACTGCGAGGTGTTTATAACAATTGACCCATGTAAAAGTTCTCCATGCAAGCACAACAGCACGTGTAAAACTGGCCAGGCTGAAAACTTCACTTGTGTGTGCGGGCCGGGCTACACAGGCAGGCTGTGTGACTCTGTGGTCGACCACTGTGGCAGCGGGCCGTGTCGGAATGGAGGTCAGTTGGCTCTGTTAGTGTCAGAGTGAGAGAGAGAGAGAGAGAGAGAGAGAGAGAGAGAGAGAGAGAGAGAGAGAGAGGGAGAGAGAGAGAGAGACAGACAGACAGACAGAGACACAGGCAGGCTGTGTGACTCTGTGGTCGATCACTGTGGCAGCGGGCCGTGTCGGAATGGAGGTCAGTTGGCTCTGTTAGTGTCAGAGTGAGAGAGAGAGAGAGAGAGAGAAAGAGAGGGAGAGAGACAGACAGACAGACAGACAGAGACACAGGCAGGCTGTGTGACTCTGTGGTCGACCACTGTGGCAGCGGGCCGTGTCGGAATGGAGGTCAGTTGGCTCTGTTAGTGTCAGAGTGAGAGAGAGAGAGAGAGAGAGAGAGAGAGAGAGAGAGAGAGGGAGAGAGAGAGAGACAGACAGACAGACAGACAGAGACACAGGCAGGCTGTGTGACTCTGTGGTCGACCACTGTGGCAGCGGGCCGTGTCAGAATGGAGGTCAGTTGGCTCTGTTAGTGTCAGAGTGAGAGAGAGAGAGAGAGAGAGAGAGAGAGAGAGAGAGAGAGGGAGAGACAGACAGACAGACAGAGACACAGGCAGGCTGTGTGACTCTGTGGTCGATCACTGTGGCAGCGGGCCGTGTCGGAATGGAGGTCAGTTGGCTCTGTTAGTGTCAGAATGAGAGAGAGAGAGAGAGAGAGGGAGAGAGAGAGAGAGAGACAGACAGACAGACAGAGACACAGGCAGGCTGTGTGACTCTGTGGTCGACCACTGTGGCAGCGGGCCGTGTCAGAATGGAGGTAAGTTGGCTCTGGTAGTGTCAGAGAGAGAGAGAGAGAGAGAGAGAGAGAGAGAGCGAGAGAGGGAGAGAGAGAGAGAGGGAGAGAGAGAGAGGGAGAGAGAGAGAGAGGGAGAGAGAGAGACAGACAGACAGACAGACAGAGACACAGGCAGGCTGTGTGACTCTGTGGTCGACCATTGTGGCAGCGGGCCGTGTCGGAATGGAGGTCAGTTGGCTCTGTTAGTGTCAGAGAGAGAGAGAGAGAGAGAGAGAGAGAGAGAGAGAGAGAGAGAGAGAGAGAGAGACGGAGAGAGAGACGGAGAGAGAGAGAAATGACATTGTCCAACATGCGCACCCATACAGAAAAGCAGACAACACACAAAGCTTGTCTTATTGTCCAACATTCACAACCATACAGAAAAACACATGACACACAATATGTCCCATTGTCCAACATTGATATCCTTAACGAAGACATAAACAATAGATTGCACGTTTTATTGCCTGGCATATTTCGCTGCATCTCGTTAGGTATATACTGCAGAAATCACACAGCACAAAATAAAGTAATTAGATAAATCCTTCAAGATGAAATATACACATATTCGCACAGTAATTTCAATTGTTTACCACGGTAATTTAAAACTGACTATCATGTCTTTCTATTTGCAAAAACATGGTCTATGCAGATTAATCGTGATGGCTTCTGCGACCTTTAACAAGCGTCTATTTTGTGTTAACGTGTTGTGTGTGATTTTCTGAAACGCCGCCACACACAAATTGTCCCACTGTCCAACATTTGCATTCATACTGGGGGGAAAAATGACTACACACCATGAATATTAAAGTTAAACATTCTTGATCTAAGATATGAATATTAAAGTTAAACATTCTTGACCTAAGATATTGTCAAAAAGTGGATTATGATATCGAGACATATAGGAATGGCTGTCGTTATCTAGGTTTATCTATGTCTGAATACTCGGCAGGTTTTCTTCTACACAGCTATAGCAACTGGAAAACCACACTGTTTCGCGCACATTCTTTATTAATAACACAGGTATATGATGAAACACACATGACAGAATTTTCCAGGCACAGTCTCAACATCGATACATGTACACACGTATTAGCCGCTGGGTCTTCCTTGGCTACGATCACTGAAAAACACAAGGCGGAGTTCTCTCTCTCTCTAACTCCGCCACCATTCAACTTCTCAGAACTCAGACATCCACTGTCTGGTTCACAACTTACCTCCCCTCAAGTTTTCCGGCTACCCTATTTATTCCTTCTTGCAGACCTCCCACATAACACAGCATTAACCCCTTGATCCCACTTATCAGTCCCCATGCAATTTACACGGTCGACTTCTCCTTTTCTCCATCAGTCTGATGTCACGTCTAATGTCGTCGGTTGTGATTAACTCAACTTAGCATACAGCTCGGTTACTTTTCGCCTTCTTAGTTCGTATATCAGTTATATCCTGGCATCTTTACCTCCTACCCTCCGCCTATTATTTTCTCGCGCCCGTTAACTTGTTTATGTAGTAACACTCCCACTCAAGGCAATCACCCCAATGTTAGTGAACCCAGGCATGTTACAGATATAAATATCAAAGTTAAACATTTTTGATCTAAGATATAAATATCAAAGTTAAACATTTTTGATCTAAAATATGAATATCAAAGTTAAACATTTTTGTTCTAAAATATGAATATCAAAGTTAAACACCGCCTGATCTAAAAACTGATATATATTTTGTCTTTGTCTGAAACAGGAACTTGCTCCAATATGCTTGAAACATTTGAATGCACTTGTCAACAAGGGTACACAGGTCAAGTATGTGCTGAAAATATTGATGACTGTCAGACGGATCCCTGTGAGAATGGAGGAAGTTGCATTGATCTGGTCAATGGCTACCGATGCAATTGTCCTGTAGATTTTACAGGTAAGTTGTTTGCCAGAGTGGTGTGTTAATGGCCTGCAGTTTAGAGACTAATCAGGTAACGGGATTTTTATAACAACCTGGAGTTCATGAGACCAGCCAAGTAATGGGATATTTATAACAACCTGGAGTTTAGAAGACCAGCCAAGTTATGGGATATTTATAACAACCTGGAGTTTAGAAGATCAGCCAGGTAATGTAATATTTATAACAACCTGGAGTTCATGAGACCAGCCAAATATTGGGATATTTATAAAAACATGGAGTTTATAAGACCAGCCAGGCATTGAGATATAACAACCTGGAGTTTAGAAGACCTTGCAGATAATGGGATATTGATAACGAAGTCAAGTGAAGGACCTTGTCCCACGCCTGGAGCCATACTGGGTGTGTGGTGAAGCAAATCTGAAAGGATAATTTTACATGCCATAGCTTATTGGGCTTATGGTGACAGACCCATATATGTATAGACCTACCAGCACTTCAGGAATCATGGGGTTGATATCCACCGACCACCTTCACTTTCCAGATAAATATCTGGTACCTATTTTAAGCTCTTTTTTAAAATAAAGGGGTACTTGTTCATGAATATCTGTAATTAATGAGCAAGTGTTTTTGTTATCTTTCATATTTCTAGTAATATAATATAATTATTGGAAAGTACGGAGTCCGAAATTGTAACAGCAATGGACTCCTCCTCCTCCAGACCTGTGCCGAACACGATCTCTTGATCACCAAAACGATTTTCTGTCTTCCCACGAGAAAGAGGACATCGTGGATGCACCCCCGCTCAAAACACTGGCACCTCATTGACTATGTCATTGTCAGGAGGAGTGACAGACAAGACGTTCGGGTGACAAAAAATCCATGTGTGGTGTCGAATGTTGGACAGACCATCGTCTCATTATCTCAAAAATAAACATACACATCAAACCACTACGGCATCCTCAAGGGGTTAAAATGAAAAAAAAAAACAACAACAACTAAATGTCACCCGCCTAAATAGCAACAAAATGCAGCTGTCGTTTGAAAATACGCTGGAAGACCGCCCCAAGCCCAATGCTGCAGCTAAACAGGATGCGGAAACAGAATGGAGAGCCCCAAGGGACATAATTTACAACTCTGCTATGGAAATCCAGCGTCCAGCCCCCCGAAAGCATAAAGACTAGTTTGATGAAAATTCTGAAGACATCAACCAATTTCTGGCCAAGAAACATCTTCTCCTCAAGGCATACTTGAACGACCCGAAGTCAACATAAACAATAAAAGATGCCTTCAATAACATTCGGAGAGTAGTGCAACAGAAACTTTGGCACATGCGGGACAGACATGATATGAAAAACTTCTACGGCTCACTGAAAGCGGTCTATGGTCCTACATCACCAGGCATAGTTACCCTCCTTAGTGCAGATGGGGGAACATTGGTCACCGATAAGAAAGAAATCCTTTAACACTGGGCAGAGCATTTCAGCAACATCTTAAATGCAACTTCCTTCTTCGATGATGAAACTATCAACTGCCTTCCTCAAGTTCCCCCTAATGATACACCCATAGTGGAAGTAAACAAAGCCATCTGGCAACTTTCCAGCGGTAAGGCTCCAGGTCCTGACTCCATCCCAGCAGAGATATACAAGGCAGGTGGGCCGGTCCTAATAGAGCAGCTTCACCAAGTCTTTACAAAATTGGGAGAACGAGACCATGCCACAAGATTTCAAGGACGCGTCAATAGTCCAACTTTACAAACGTAAAGGAAACTGCCAATCCTGTGACAACCACTGAGGCATCTCCTTGCTCTCTATTGCTATTGCAGGGAAGATACTCACCAAAATTCTTCTCAATCGCCTCACGGCCCATCTAGATCAAGGTCTTCTTCCTGAGAGTCAATGTGGCTTCAAAATAGAACGTGGAACTGTTGACATGATTTTCGCTGCAAGGAAGCTGCAAGAGAAATGTCAGGAACAGAACTCTGAAATGTTCTCCACTTTCATTGACCTTACCAAGGCTTTTAATACAGTCAGCAGAGAAGGACTGTGGTAGATTATGGCAAAATATGGCTGTCCACGAAAGTTTGTCCAA
The DNA here is from genome assembly GCA_014155875.1 of Cepaea nemoralis. NCBI lineage: Eukaryota > Metazoa > Mollusca > Gastropoda > Stylommatophora > Helicidae > Cepaea > Cepaea nemoralis. The sequence continues at coordinate 88,577 of JACEFZ010009910.1, forward strand.
ATAATGCAGCTATTTTATGATGGTATGCGGGAAGAGTATAGGAAAATGGTGAACTGTCTGAGCCCTTTCCTGTCACCAATGGAGTGAAGCAAGGATGTGTCCAGGCACCAACACAGTTCAGCTTCATGTTTTCAGCCATGCTGACGAATGCCTTCGAGATTGGAATAGACATCAACTATCGCATGGATGGAAAGTTGTTCAATCTCAGAAGGCTGAAAGCCAAAACCAAAACTAGCAGCGACACTGTCAGAGAGCTGCTGTTTGCTGATGATTGCGCTCTATATGCCAACTCAGAGGCAGTACATGCAACATAATGTTTCAGCTTTCTCACATGCCTGTGCCAACTTTGAGCTCAATATCAACTTGGAGAAGACTGTAGTTATGTATCAGTCAGCTCCAGGGAATAATCACACTGTGCTGAATATCAAAGTGAATGGTCATAGACTAAGTGTTGTGGACAAATTCACCTATCTTGGCAGCACTGTGTCACAAGCTGTCACAATTGATGACGAAGTGAATGCAAGAATCTTCAAGGCCAGCGCGGCCTTTGGCAGACTGTACAAGAATGTATGGGACAGAAATGGAATAAGCCTGCAAACAAAGCTGAAAGTCTACAAAGCAGTTGTATTATCCACACTGCTATATGTTTGTGAAACCTGGACTGTTTATCAGCGACACGCTAGGAAATTAAACCACTTCCACACAGTCTGCCTTAGGAAGCTATTGAAGATTAAATGGCAAGACAAGATTCCAGACACTGAAGTTCTAGAAAGAGCGTCCATGCACAGTTTCCGCACTCTACTAATGAAGAATCAGATTCGCTGGGCTGGTCACTTAACTCGCATGCCAGTTCACAAATTTTTTACTTCGAACTGCGTTGTGGTAAACGCTCCCAATGCGACTAGAGGAAACGCTTTAAAGACACTGAAAATCTCACTGAAAGCTTTTGGAATTCATCTTGACACCTGGGAGACTGCTTCTAAAGACCGTAATTCGTGGCGTACATCATTACATAAGGGTGCAGTCACTTGTGAAGCAATCAGGACTGCAAGAGTTGTGAAAAAAAAGGCTGGACAGAAAAACCACTGCAGGAGATCCTCCTCCTGGAACATCAAGCATTCTTTTCTTTGCATACACTGTCAAAGAACTTTTCGAACCAAAATAGGCCTAATCAGCCATCTTAGAACTCACGGCTCCATGCTTTCAACCCCCACTGGATGAAATGAATGGTCATCATCATTCTTGATGGACAAAGAACAACAGTAATATAATATAATATAATATAATATAATATAATATAATATAATATAATATAATATAATATAATATAATATAATATAATAACAGACACTGAAGCAGACATATTAACATATGTACATCAAATTATAAACATATACACCAACAGATAATTAACGTAATAAACATATAGTTCATCATCTTCCAGAGTCCAATGGGTGGCACTGGATAGTATCATTCCTTGTGATTGTACAATGTCTTTGATGAACAGGCTGATAGGCTAGCATGGAATGCACCTCTTGGTGGTAGTGTGCCTATGGACAAGGAGGAGGTGGTCTTGCGCTTGTGGAACCAGGTGGAGAAGGCGGAGGAACAGATTGAGAACCCATATGTGGAAAGAATGAGATTGCGGGGGATCGGCAGGGGTTCTGGAAGAATTTCAAAACTGAGAGGGGGAGACCAGGAGAACTTGTAATCAGATAGCGGTGGGAACTATTAATAGTATGACTCTTCGCTGGCTGTTGAACGAGGGGACGGAGCACGTATAGGAATGTCCTGAGTGCAGTGATGTCGATTCTTAACTCAACTCAACTTTGATGTCGTCAATCAATTTTCTTCTCGGGCGTCCTCTTGCTCTTGTAGCAGATCTTCTTTGATGTAGCTCCACAGCTGGTAATTGATTGTGTTGCATTCTAACAAGATGTCCAAATCATTTGATCTTCTGTCTTTCAATAAATGTGGCACAAGATCCGACTGTTTGTCTGATAACAGCATTTCTTACTCGGTCTTGGATTGTTAAGTTGGCAGCTCTTCTATAGATATGTAGGTTTTGGTTGCATATCCTTTACAGGATATCGCTGTCAACATCATCTTTCAGCTGCTTGTAGATTTCTTGGCAAGATAACGCTCAGTAGTTTGCCATTGCTTTCTGAGCGACCGGCTCATATACCCCGTAAGTTAACGACGCAGAGAAAACCGCTACCGATTCTCGCGCAACGTCACGTTACTTACGAGAGTATACGGGATTATGAAAAATATAATATCTTGTGCTGCAGATGGTGCTCCTAATATGTTGGAGAAGAAAATGGTTGCTTAAAATTGATGAAAGATGAGAATACAGAAATCCTTTTGTGCATTGTGTTATTCACAGGGAATACCTGGTAGCTGAAACATTTCGCCTGTTCTGAATGAAGTGCTAAATTTAGTTATAAAGTGTATCATTGCTATTAGTATTAAAGCTAGTGCCAAATGTGAACGTCCCTTCAAGTTATTTTGTGGAGAACAAAATGAAGACCATGTAAAACTTATACTTCACACTGAAGTAAGATGGCTCTCGAAAGGGAACTGCTTGAGAAGATTTATGGAACTATTTGATACTCTTAGTGATTTTTTAAGCGACAATCCTGAAATGAAAAATCTGTTAACGCTCGATGGTAAGGCATTTGTGAGTTATTTAGCTGATATCTTTGAAAAGCTAAATATATAAAAATAAACAACTTTAAGGAAGAAATAAAACTCTTGTCGATGCAAAAGCGAAGATATCTGGTTGCATTACCTTTATTGAATTATGTCAGACATATATTTACAACAAACATTTTGAAAAGTTTCATTGGCTCCAAAAATGTGAAGTGACTGTACATTACAGATGTCGATGATCTGAAAATTGTATCGCCTGATTTAAAATAAAGATTTTTTGATGTGAAACAAATTGATTTCGCAACCTGGATGATGCAGGGAATGTTTGTGGATTTATCTGATATTTCAAATATGCAGTATCAAGAAGAACTCGCAGAAATGCAAAATGATGAGTCAATTAAAATGATATTTAATATAAAAGGAGCGATGGCATGGCTTTGTGAGAAAACCGAAATCAAATATCCAAATGCAACCAAATGTGCAAGAAAACTATTGTTACCGTGTCCATCATATTTAGCTGAATGGGATTTAGTGCCATAAATGATTTGCTGCTAAAAAAAAAATCATCTAGATATAACAAAACGGGGAGACTTGAGACTGAAGTAAACTAAATTGGAACCTGACGTAAAATCTCTGTGCAGCAAGCATCAAACGCAAGGATCTCACTAAATTTAAATAATAAATAATTACTAATAATTAAAATAATATAGAAACATCTTCATTAAATTTTGTACTTGAATTTCAGTTCTCCATTATATGTTTTGAAATGTACTTACCTGTGTTTACTCAATATTTTCCTAGTCATTCTTCCCAAAATACATTCAAGTTTCTTTTTGAAATTAATTTTGAATATTAATAATTTTGATGTTGGGGGGAGGGGGCAAAGAATTTTGAAAGGCTTTGGTGGGGGATGGCACAAAAAAGGTGGGGGAAAAAATGTCTAGAGAGAATGCCAAAAGGGGGGGGAAAAACA
>JACEFZ010009911.1:0-10990 GCA_014155875.1 Cepaea nemoralis
CCCCCGAAAAAAAGGGTAGAAAACCCTGTCGCGTCAATCAAAGTCAACGCACTCATCTATGAACACTCAGATAGCCCCGAAGTGCTCATCTATACAGATGGATCTGTTGTAAAGCAGCAGAGAAGTGGCGTGGGCATTTACAGCCCGTTCAAATGGCCGAACCGTTCAAGAATCCAGTGGTGCCCACTCTATGACCACGAGCAGCATGACGATGGAGGTGATGGCAGTTACATAGGCTTTTAGATGGCTGGAATCACAGCATTATACCAACGTGTGTGTACTAAGTGACTCAATGAGCATGATTCAGAAGGTCGAAGCTGGATCTGTACGTAGACAGTGGACTGAGTCGCTGCGGAAGTCTGTTGTCCGTAAAGTCACCTTCATCTGCGTCCCGGGACATATGGGAGTCGAAGGAAATGAACGAGCTGATAAACTGGCTGGCTCTGCACCCTCTGTAGATGGCCAGCCCATGGATCATGCCGATGTTATCAACATCCTCAAAGATATGGTGAGAACAGAGGACTTTGACGTCAGTGAATCCACATCGCTGTCCAGGATGAAAGACTTGGGAGTAAGAATCGGCACGGCCAGACGCGAGTGGTACATCGGGAAAACGAGGTGCCTCATCAACCAACACAGAACTGGCACTATTAGCCACCGGATACTGATGCATATGCTGGGGGGAGGATATGAGCACCTATGGACCTGTCCGGAGTGCAATGAAGATACCCCAACTGATACTGATAACTGACTTTGAAAACAATTAGAAAAGTAGGTACGAATTATGCCAAAAAGTATGTATTCAGGAAATTGGTAGGCAAACTGAAAAACAAAAAAGCACCCAAATTATCAGATTAATGCACAAAGAATTAATGACTTTACTAACAAAAGAACACCAACAGGCTGCCTGAAAGCCAGAGAAGGCAAAATTATAATGGCCAAGGATCATATTGTAAATACATTGTCATCTACTGTGAAAGACATTTATTACTATTCACATAAGAAACAGTTTGCTAATCCCAATAACAATGAAGTACCAACAAATTTGAATATGGAAGTTCAGAACAGCATTAACCCCATGAAATCCAGCAAAAACCTAGGGTCTGCATCTCCAGAGCTGAACACAATATATGCTTCTGGGGACATACTATCCATCCATGCTGAAAAGCGTGGGCGGTCATGATTCACCATTTCACTCGATCACCAGAGTTCTCCATTTCGTTTCTTCTCATAACATGCTCAAAATTGTTTGACTGCTTACGTTTAATTTCTTTAATCAATTTACGATTTTCATTTGTTTCTTGTAGGACTTGATCATTGGTTTTTCTGTCTGTCCATGGTATTCTTTGCATTTTCCTCAGAAACCACATTTCCATAGCCATCAGATGTTTTTCAGCTTGACTGCTCATTGTCCACGCTTCACATCCATACAAAAGTGCAGGCTCGATGTAGCACTTCAACACTCTTTTTCTCGTAGCAATTAACATCTTTTTATTGGTCAGTATGTTTTCCATCTTGCAAAAGGCTACCATCGTCATGACGATTCTTGTTCTAATCTCTTCAAGGCATCTCCCATCAGATGTTATGACTATTCTGAGATAATTGTACCAATTCAATTGTTTAAGAGTATTCCCATTTACTTGTATATTACATTGTGGTACTTTGTTCTTCTAAAAAATGTATGTTTAATTCAACCCCAAAGAAATCAGGATTCTTAGAATATGATCAACATCGAACAGTTAGCATAATGAGCCATGTCAATAAGATTTTGTTAAGAATAATCACTCAAAGGGTTATGAATAAAATAGCAATCAGAAATGGTGAAGAACATGTGTTTTGTAGAAGGCAAGGTTACAACAAATACTGTATATTTGCAGAGAACACTAACAGTGCATTTTATAGAAGTAAACAGACCTACAATTTTGCTTCATTAACTACACAAAGACTGTTGATGGAGTAAAACATGTTGACATGATAAAGATGCTTGCAGATCTAATAATTGATGGGAAAGATGTAAGATGTTTAAAGAACAAATATTCAAAATAGCATGCTTCTTCTTCTTCTTCTTCTTCTTCTTCTTCTTCTTCTTCTTCTTCTTCTTCTTCTTCTTCTTCTTCTTCTTCTTCTTCTTCTTCTTCTTCTTCTTCTTCTTCTTCTTCTTCTTCTTCTTCTTCTTCAGCGTTCCGAGCCATTGAGGTTCTTTGCTGCAGATACAATCCGTCTCCATTCGTCTCTCTGGTGGACCTTCTCTTGCCAGTCGTTTATTCCAAGTGCTTGTAGGTCTGTATATGTATTATCTCTCCACCGTCTTCTTGGTCTACCTCGGGGTCTACGGTCATTTATTTCCTGAGTGTAAGCGAGTTTTGTTTCCCTATTATCTTCCATTCTTTCTATATGCCCCAGCCATTGTAGTCTATTAGCCTTCATGATACCAGTGATTAGCGGGGACTTAAACAGATCATAAATGTCTTTGTTACTTCTTCTTTTCCACTCTCCACTTTGTGTATCCCTAATGGGTCCAAAGATGCGTCTTAAAATTTTGTTCTCAAAGGTTTGTAACAAGGCTTCGTCTCCTTTCGTTGTACTCCAGGTTTCAGAGCCATACAGCACAACTGGTCTGATCAGTGTTTTGTATATTGTGATTTTGGTGTTACGAGATAGCGCATTTGATTTTAGTAGATGTTGTAGTGCATAGTATATCTTATTTCCAGAGTTGATTCTAGTTTGTATTTCTTCCCTTATGATGTTGGAGCAGTTGAAGATTGTACCCAGGTATTTGTATGTTTCCGTTCTTTTAATGGTCATATTATCTATTTGTATGTGGCCAGAGTTTTTAGCCATTCCGTCTCTTGAAATTACCATATATTCTGTCTTATCTTGGTTGATAACCAGCCCCATCTGTTGGGCTTTTTCCTTTAAGTGAGTCAATATTTCCAATGTCTTTTGTTCACTTTGCCCTATAATATCTATATCATCTGCATAACCAAGCAGCTTGGATGTTCCTCCAATATCACATTCCTCCTTTACCTTCCTTACAACTTTCTCTAGAGCCAGATTGAAGAGTAGCGGCGATAGTGCATCACCCTGTTTCAAGCCAGATGTTATTTGGAAAGGGTCTGATTTCCTGCCTTTATATGTTACTATATTATAAGTATCTTCCATGCATAGTCTGGTCATGTTGATTAACTTCCTTGGTATTCCAAATTCCTGCATAGCATTCCATAGACTATTCCTATGGACACTATCATAAGCCTTTTTAAAATCCACAAAAATGTTATGGAGATCTCTTTTATATTCCCAATTTTTCTCGGCTATTTGTCGTAAGATAAATATCTGATCTATTGTTGATCTGTTTTGTCTAAAACCCGCCTGGTAGTCACCTAATATGTCTTCTGAATATGGTTTTAGTCTATTTAGTAATACTGCGGATAGTATCTTATAGCTTGTGGACAGTAGTGATATTCCTCTATAATTTCCACATTGGAACTTGTCTCCTTTCTTAAAGATAGGTATCAATAATGACTCTTTCCAGTCATGGGGTAATTCTTCTGTCCTCCAGATTTTTATTATTAGTTCGTATAGCTTTAGATGTAATGCATGGCCACCTGCCTTTATAAATTCAGCAGCAATTCCATCAGTCCCAGTTGCCTTATTGTTTTTAAGTCGTGTGATTACATATAGGATTTCTTCAAATGTAGGTTCTTCAATTTGTGGTTCACATGTTAGAACCTCTTCCTGTGGGAAAGTGTTACTTGGAGCTTCACAATTTAGTAATTCAACAAAATATTCTTTCCATGTGTTGCACATTTCCTCATTGGTATTTATCATATTCCCATTTTTGTCTTTTAAACCATATGTGTTTTGTTGGTGCCCTCGTTTCATTGACTTCAGTTCTTTAAAAAACTTTCTGGATTCATTTTTCTGGTGATTAGTTTCCATATCTTTGATTATATTACTCATATATTCTCGCTTCTGCTGTCGGACTATTTTTGTAGCCTCTTTACATTCATTTCTATAATGCTCTTCCTTTTGGATGTTGTTGATGTCATTTAACCATAAATGTCTGGCATTCTTTTTCCTAATGACTGCTTCTTCACATTTTTGATTGAACCATCTGTTCTTTCTATGCGTGGTTAACACACCGAGACATTCTTCTGCGGTAGATTGAATTGTATTCTTGATGTTCAACCAAGTTTGGTCAACGCTTTCCTCCAAAGGGTTTTGCAGAGTTTCAAGTTTACATTTTATTTCATCTGTAAATTTCTCTTTGACTGTAATTTCTTGTAGTTTTTCTCTGTTATATGTTGGGTGTAATCTTTGTAATTTAGTATAGAAAGCTCTCTTAAGTTTTATTTTAAATTTTGCTCCAACGAGGAAGTGGTCACTGTGGCACTCAGCTCCTCTATAACTTCTAACTTGCTGTATGTTTGATGCATTTCTGTTGTTAATTAAAATGTGATCTATTTGATTATAGGTTCTCTTGTCACATGATTTCCAAGTTTGTTTGTGTATATCCTTTCTTTGTAGTCTGGTACTGCTAATCTGCAGTCCTTTGGCTTCTGCCAGGTTGATGACTCTCCATCCATTATCATTTGAAGTTGTATGTAGGCTTTCCATACCGGCCACTTTTTTATTAGTTTGCTCTCTACCTATTTTTGCATTGAAGTCTCCCAGCACAATCAGGATGTCCTGTTTGGGGGTTTCTTCTATGACATCTTCCAGATCATTATAAAAGTCTTCTTTAATATCATCTTCTTTCTCTTCAGTAGGTGCATGTACATTAATCATCGTTATATTTTTCCATTTACCTTTTATTCGTAATTTACTAATCCTGTCATTAACAGCTTTAAAGTTTAAAACGTTCCCCCATAACTCTTTTTTGATGACAAATCCTGTTCCTAATTCATGTTTATTTTGGGTGTTTCCTCCATATATTATAATCATTCCATTTTGCTCTAAAGTACCCTCTCCTGGCCACCTTATTTCTTGAATTGCTGTTATATCCATTTGATATTCAACCAGCTCCCGGGTTAGTTCTTCGGCCGCTCCAGCTCGATATAGTGTCTGTACATTCCATGTTCCAAATCTCAAAAGTCCTTTAACGTTCCAAGGTCGTTGTCCAGATAAGTCAGTTCGAAATCGAGGCTCATGTATCTGTTTCGTAACGAAAAAGGTTTTTACAAAGGTGGGGATGTTAACCCCACGCTTCAACCCCCAACCTGGAGGACCAGGGTGTTTCTCTTTGTCTGTTCTCTACCTTTTGACCTGTCTGGCTTGGGAGGCCCTGCTGGTAGCTACGCTACCGCCGGCATAGCTCTCAGGGTCATTGAGAAACTCAAGCTCCCCCACCACGACAAGGTGGAAACACCATCGGGGGAGAAAATAGCATGCTGCAGATAAAAATTGATAATGAATGGATCAGTACCAGCCTATCATCTTTTCAAGAGATATTAAAGTCAAGAACATAATATCTCTTCCCTCTTTTTCCCCCTAGTGAAAATATTATGAGAAAATTGTAGGATATGAAAGAAATCACCATGTGAGGATATACCATCAATGAGATGAGATACAACACAGTAATAATTGCAGTTAATGAACGGGATCTGTAGCATTTAGTGGGTGCGGCTATTGTACTCAGTGAGCAAATAGTTGAGTTAGAATTAAATTGTTAAGAAAACAGTTTATGATCGTCTCCAAGAAGAAATACCACATTGTAATGTCTAAGAAAATTGAACAATTTTGGAACAGGTGAATCAGTACAACTGTCTTGGAACAATCATAACACCTGGCAGACAATGTCTTGCAGAGATTAGAACAAGAATTGCCATAACAAAAATAGTCTTTTGCAATTTTTTTACATATCCATAGCTTCACTGCAGTTGTCATGGCAGGGCAGCCAGACCCTAAGCCTTGGTAGGCAACTGGTATAGGATGGAAACTCCAACAGGTGGGCATTGCTTTGCTGATTTGGCAGCTTTTCCAGCTTGTCTAGTTCCAGACACTTAGGTGTTACCTTTCCTCTGGGGTAAACTCAGGCCGAGGGGGGGGGGGGGGGGGGGGGGGGGGGGGGGGGGGGGGGGGGGGGTCAAGCTGCATTAGCAACACACAGTTTCTAAATTTAGCCTAGGCTTTGTGCTATGGAGAGGTACATCTACATTTTACAAACTGCTGTCTGTCAAGATGGCAAGGTGCCAGCCAGTCAGTGCCACTCTGACTCAAATCTGATTAATATTATGTAAATGCAGTACTACATTATTGACATGTATTCTATCAGGAGTTACCCAAGTACCTCAGGGGCTACCACAAGTGCAGTAAAGAGGAAGCTGCACAACTTGGAGCATATATCTACCGGGTCCTGTATGGAGATGATGCCACCAACCTGACTAAATTACCGTAAGTTAAATAAATAACCATTCACATGCCACATGATGTCAGGTGTATACCTACATCGTGATGTCATTTATTGTCATTTACATGTAGCATGAATATACACGAAGCCAAATTGCTTTCTGTCGTCATCATTTCTTGTCATTTCTCTCGGTATGTTAATAATTATTTATAGGCATTTCATCTTTGTTACAGTTGTTCCTTTTTCTCCATCGATTGTTGCTAATTTCCAAGAGTGGCACTGATAGCAGAATAAGGATAATGTTTTTATTATGAGTGCACTCATCATGTGTGCAAATACATGTACACGCAAGTGTGATTGCACATGTGTGCATGCACACATTTCTTTAGTTTAAATTTTATTTCTGCAACATCAATTCAGAAGACTTGTATAAAATTTTGTAAACATGTGACTCAGCTATAAATCTACCTAGGTAACTGCTAATGAAACACTCCTTCTGAAAGTAATGGGATAAAATCCCCGTGACGCTGTGAGCAATCTGCTTGATTTTGATGTTCAGTTAAGCTCATTTGACACCTTATTTAAATATCCAGTTAACCCTATTGTGATATTTTGCCTGAATAGCTGGCTAACTGAATCAATATGTAATTATTTTATACTATGGCTGATATTATTTATCAAACCTGAAAAATCTGCATCCTTCTTTGATAAAGATTTACATCTTTCGGGACAAGTGAGTGCCTTGCTCTGCTCAAGTGAAGAGTTTTCCACTAATTCTGGTGGATACTTTGTTCTCTAAACTTCTTTTGCCACACACCTGTGCATTCTGCATCCTGTGCCAATAGTGAGTTTAGTTGAGAGTTTCCCTCTATGAAGATGCGATCAAGGTGGATTTTCATATACTCTTCAGAACTTTACAGCACATGGGAACAATTAGCAGATGTAAAAGTAAAACCTAAAGTAATCTCAGAAGCCACAAACAATAGGTTGGACAGTGTATTGACTGGCATATTTTGCTGCCTGTGGTCAGGTTCATACTGCAGAGTTATTTACCATAGGCAGAGAATATATGAATTACACTTTGGCAGAAATACTTAAAACACATGGTCACTGATATTTTTAGAATATGGAGCATTTTTTATCCTCACTGTAATCACAAATTTAAATGAAGTGTAAAGTAATCTCAATTATATGCCATTAAAGTGCATTGGGATTGGGGTGTTAAACCCATTTTTTGTGACAGAAACTAAGGGCAGGACAGGCCAAGCAAAAGCTTCATTTTAGAAGATGAAAATTATCTGGTGTAGTAAATCACTGTCATTGGATGTCAGAAAAAGTGTATTGGATTGTTGTATTGAACCTTGTATGTTGTATGACAGTGAATCTTGGAATATGAACAAATAAATTAGGAAGAACTTGGAGGAGATGTGGTTTCAAAACTGAATGTGGAAGTGTGCTGACGCCGAGGTAACGGGTTCAACCCAACGCAGATAGTGGGACTAAAATGTCGACTTCTTACCCTTGACTTGGAGATGCAAATTACAAGTATCTCAGATGTCAGAGTGGGTTTGCCTGATGGCGCGGGACACCGGTAATAGAGAAAGTTAATCGACACGCAAAAATCAGTCCATTGCATTAAATTAGTAGCAAGTATATGGACTATGCTTGAGGTGAAAGCAAGCAAAAAAGAATGAATGTTACAGATACCTTGGATGGTAGAGTAACCAACACTGAGTGTCTGGAGAAGACAAATGAAAGTAGAATAATATACATAAATATACAACTGTTGTTTAATCATATAATAAGAAGAGAGGCATTAGAGAACTTTGGGACAACTGGAATGATCAGCAATTGAAGAGGCAGAGGCTGACCAAATGATGCCTGGTTGTCTCAACTGATGGCTGGGAGAAATATCATCAGTAGAACAAACCAGAAAACCAAGGACTGAGATCTGTGAAGAGACACAGACTCCTACGTCACTTTGTTGGGCACATCATGATGATGAAATGATATTCAAGCGACGATATGGTCAGTACTGCACTGACCATCTTGACTTTGATCTCTGATAACTATGTTATATGACCGGGTTAAACCCAGAGCATACCTGATTGGGAATTTCAAACTTAGCTAGCTAGCAAACATATCTTTTGATACCTGGTGAAAGAGACAGAGGACATAAGGATTTGCCTAGAGCAGGGGTGGCCAACACGAGGCCCGCGGGCCGCATGCAGTCCGCCGGGAGTCATGTTGTGGCCCGCAGAGTGGGAAACGACGATGTGGTCAAAGCTGTAGCACACTTGCTTGTTTACTTTATTTAACAAAAATTTTTTTAAAAATTAGGTGCGTGGCCCGGCAGGAAATATTAGTTCTGAAATTTGGCCAGCCTGCTGAAAAAGTTGGCCACCCCTGGCCTAGAGGGTCAAAATGTCAGTTCTAGTAAAAAGCAATAACATAACAAAACTTGTCTGCTTCTCAGGGAGATGCTACACCGGCTTATTCCAGCTGATCTTGTCAAGGCTCAGACTGTTGAGGAGTGGAAGAAGGTATTCCTGTGTCTGTGTGTTACACCCTGGTCCTTCTCTTCTTTGTCTTCTCCATTATCATCATCATCATCATCATCATCATCATCATCATCATCATCATCATCATCATCATCATCATCTCCACTTCTGTTGCTAACTCCTCCTCTTCCTTGCATTTTTTTGGTGTGGAGTCTGTGAACAGTGAAATACCTGAAAGCCATGGAGGGAACATGACCAACCAAGGCCGAATCTAAGCCAGTCCAGCGTGCTGTGTTCTATCATGACCTGGTTATATTGTGCAATGCCTCTCTACAGATGTGTAGTTCCAGTACTGGGCTTGGACACCCCACTAGTTTCTGAGCTTGGAGAAGGGAAGAAGAGCTCTGTACAACACAAAACAGTCCCCTTGGAGACGGTACTTCCATACCGGGTTGGGAAGGGTGGGGGGGCTGAGTGGTCTCGAGGTATGGTGTCCGCCTTGAGTGCTGGTGGTACCGGGTTTAAGCCCCGGTGAGGACCGGGATTTTTTCACGTGGTCTTCTAGTAATAAAATTTTCCCTGGTCTCTGGGTAGTGAGATCGGATGCCCATGTGTATTGTTGCGCACATAAAAGATCCCTTGGCTGTTGGAAATAAACAAAAGATTAGCCTAACGCCGCTGCTAGGGCAAAATTTTGAGTTAAAAATCTACCCCCAAAGTATTTCAGGATCCTCGCCGGTGCTACGGAGTTCATGCACTGAGCTGAGATTCTCCAGACTCAGGCTTGAGTTAGGATTAGAACGGAGCACTTATGGGTTATACCTGTGTGCCGTGATGTTGATTCGTCAACTAAACTAAATTAATTTTGTAAACCAAACTGTCTGATATCTTCTGTCTCATGCACTGCTAATCATTTCCTATACCTTAGTTTCTCTATGCCATGACTTCAGACTGTTCACTATCTTCTGTCTTGATCTCCCCCTATCTTTCTTAATCTCCAACTTTCCCAATGTCACGACATGCTCCAACTTTTCCATTCTCGTGGAAGTTCAGATAAGTAAGATATATAACTTGCATTCCAGTCAGAATTTCTACAAATCACTTTTGGTAATCTGTGGTTACCGGTCTCCCTGATGAAGGGATTAACTACTTTCTCCGTAATCCCTTACATCCACATGAGGAACACAGCTGTGCGAGATTTGGCTGCGGATCACATTGCATTGGTTTCTTACGAGTATGTGAGCCGGTCGTTCAGAAAGCAATGGGAAACTACTCAGCATAATCTTGCAAAGAACATCAACAGCAGCTGAAAAATGCTGGTGTTGACTGCAACGTCCTATGAGGGATATGCAACTTTAAAAAAAAAAAAATCTGTGGTATGACACATAATTCTGTTTTCTGTTATAAATTGATCATAAATAACCAGCTTTAATTTACTTTAACCAGTCACGTGTATCTACATGATATAATCACCTAGTACCTTCAATCACTTCCACAACAGTTAAATGCAGGTTATAACAGTTATAAATAAATCAGACATAGACAGCAGTAAATTACTTTAACCAGTCATGACTTAGATGCCAGCGTCGCCGTGGGGCTGAAACTTCTGGTTGCTGGCAGTTGGTTACAGGGTTAATTTCCTACACCAGTCAGTTGGACTTTAACCTTGACTTCTTATTCCGAAAGCAATGGCAAACTACTGAGTGTAAAATTACCTAGTTAATCAACCTGGGGTTGGGGTTGATTGCAATGTTCTCTTAAGGTTGTGCAACATTTAAAGTCAGAAACTGAAATTTACTGACAAAGATGAGCTTATCAAATGGTGGCTTTTGAGTGCATACACTTGTGAAGTGTAGAGTAAAGTAAAGTAAAACAACATAAAGTAACATAAAATAAAGAACCCTCTTCCATGCCTTGAGGCATATTGGGTATATGATAGCCCCATATTTGTATAAACCAATCAGCACTCGTTGGGTGATTTGGCCAATATTCCTTTGGCCACCTTTACTTCCACGCATATTTCCTGGTCTTGATTTAGGCCTGTTTGACCTAGAAGCTCAGATCAGTTGTTTTAATATATCCGAAGACCGGTGAAAATTTGAGCCAATATCCCCTTTGGCCACCTTTTTCTTCACACGCC
>JACEFZ010009912.1:0-126048 GCA_014155875.1 Cepaea nemoralis
CCTAAGCACATAGAGCACTTATTTCGCCACAAACTAATAGCTGACAGTCATCAGGATTTCGGCCAAAATATTCCTCCCAAAACGCCCTAACAAAAATTATAGAAAACGGGCCTCAAAATATTAACACAACAATACTCTATGTGGAAACGATCTTTATAGACTTTAAAAAAGAATTCGATGTGATAGATTATACTATCCTAATTAAAAAACTAGAAACAATGAAAGTAAGCTTTAATATAGTGACATTAATAAACTCATTCTTATTAGACAGAAAACAAGTAGTATCACACAATAAATCTCTATCCCAAGCTATTACCATTAATATTGGAGTACCTCAGGGGTCTATACTTGGCCCTTTGTTATTTGCCATTTATATAAATGGTCTTCCCTTATATATGTCATCGTCCTACGATTTATTTGCAGACGACTGCACAGTATATACAGACGCTATTGATCGTGATGTGCTAGAATTATCCTTGCAACAGGAAATAAATAGTGTAGTTAACTGGAGTCATGTAAACCGCATGCAAATTAACATTTCTAAAACAAAATATATGTTAATAGGAACGAGGCAAAGACTTCACACTCTAAACTCGCAGAGAACTCTTCAGCTGCACATTGTTAGCACACCTATAGAAAGTGTAACCGAGTACAAGGCACTGGGTCTTATCATAGATCAAAATATATCCTTTAATTCCCATGTTCATGCTCTAGTTAAACAAATAGCCAAAAAAAGTATATCAACTTGCTAAAATTAAGAACTTCATCGACGAAAACACAAGAAAGATATTCTATACGTCCCACATACAAACACATATTGATTATTGCTCCACAATCTGGGATGGGTGCTCCAAAGCAATAACAAAACACCTTTATTCACTCCGGAAAAGGGCAGTGGGTCTAAACAATGGTGATAAGTTTACAGACAATTTTAACCTACATGAACGAGTTCGGTTACTGCCACTCCACAAACGCCTACTTTTTAATAAGGCTAAACTAACTCACAAAATCTTATTTCAAAATGCCCCAAACTACCTTTGGCCATTGTTTAAATATAAAGCAAGACATAGTGAACGACTTAATATACTTCATGTCCCTAAACCTAGGATAGACTTATATAAAACAAGCTTAGCATACTCTGCCACTCAGTTGTGAAATAATCTTCCACAAGAAATCAAAGACACCAGCAATCATTATACATACAGTCGCAACCTGTTTGAACACTACCTCAGAACAGACTACATGCTCCCTTAAAAAAAAAAAAAAAAACAGCAACAAGGTAAATTATCTCGAACGACAACTAGCAAAAAAAACAAAAACATTCCCATATGTGTGGCACGTTACACCCGCCTTGAATATTTATGATGCCCATGTTAAACATTGCCTCAACGAGTCATGTATTATTGATTATTTTTCATGCGTTTTAATGCTTATTGTTCTTTTGTTGTCAAAGAATTGCTTCATAAGAGATGTTGAATGAAAGAATGTATGAGAGGAAATAGAGAAGAAGGGCAGAATGTCAGACAGGCCTGCGTGCCCAATTCTTAACCCTTTGAATATATAGATTTTCGTTCGTTCGTTTGTTCTGTCTCTGTCTCTGTCTCTGTCTCTGTCTGTCTCTCTCTCTCTCTCTCTCTCTCTCTCATCCTCTCTCTCTCTCATCCTCTCTCTCTCTCTCTCTCTCCTCTCTCTTCTCTCTCTCTCTCTCACACACACACACACACACATTCTCCCTTTCTCAGTATCTCTGTCTCTCTCCTCTCTAGATCTTTTCTCTCTCTCTCTTTCTCGCTTTCTTTCCCTCTCTCTCTCTTTCTCGCTTTCTCTCTCTCTCTCTCTCTCTCTCTCTCTCTCTCTCTCTCTCTCTCTCTCTCTCTCTCTCTCTCTCTCTCTTTATCTATCTTTTTCTCGCGTGTGCGCTGCAAACGCCACACATACCAGTTTTTAAATTTACCTTTCAAATTTAGATGTGTCTGCAATGTTTCACGTATTCAGTGATACGTTTAGAGTTGTTAAATACAACTAAGTGTGCATGGGGGAAAAAGTGGAAAGGGGACATATAGGTGTGTGTAAATACACCATGCCATAAAGGTTATATTATCATACAAAAAGACTGCGTCATTATCCTCTCCTTCTTTGTCGCGGGCGGTTGGGACTATTGCTACAGTCCGGATAGCATAAAGGGAGGCTGTGCCAGGCAGGTCTGTTTTCTTTGTCAACCGTGGAACGGGAATACAAACATAACCATCTCGAGATACCTTTGACCTCTCCCAGCCAGCCCGCCGCAAATAAAAAGAGGGGAATAATATTGTTATTATTGTTATTATTGTTATTATTATTGTTATTACTATTATACTCCTTCATTCCCCCTCGAACCGTTTGCTACTGTTGTTGTTGATGCTGCTGCTAACCTCACTGGTTGGTTCTAACAAGTCTACTGCCGCTTGTCACCATTACCGAAGAGTGGTAGTGGTGGTAATTTGGAGCCAATAGGTGAGGGTGGTGGCAGGGAAAACAAAACTGGTACACTTTTTTGTGTTTGTATTTGTTTTCCTTACTCTCATTTCAAATGTGCCAATGAATAAAATGTTGTAAAATTGCGCATATATCACCTACACGTCCTTTGCGACGCTCTGTAAAAGCACGAACAATGCACAATGGAATGATTTTAACACTCAATAAATGTTTTAAAGAAAAACAATAGCTAAGATCAAAGTGTAGTATTGCTCTGTCAGTGCTGCACTGGGTGCCGAGATGATCATCAAACTTCACAACTCCTCACAGTAGCTGTGGGCCAGGTGTCAGCTGTGTGCAAAGGCTCATATTGGGACTAAAAGGCCCACAATAAAAACAGGAGGACATGGAGGCCTCATTGTGTCGCTCTATTCTCTGGGGAACCGCTAGCCCATATAGAAAGAAAAAAAAAAAACATAGACGTGCGTCTTTAAACTGGAACTAATTAGGAAAGCAATAGACATAATTTAGTGAGTTACTATGTAACCATCTAGGGCAGTGGTTCTAGAGTAGCATAGAGTTGGTAGGGACATTGTGTTGTAAAGTTCATTCTTAGTAACTATTGATACATGTTTGTTCTTTAATATTGGTGTCATTTGTCCGATGAACTGGTTTGCCTTATTGCATATATTGCGGAGGATACGGCCCCTTGGAGAACATCGGGCGAGGAGAGGAGTGGGACGGAGTGCCCGCCGAGCAGTCGGACTTGTGCAGGGTTGTGATCACATTGGGCCGGGAGTGCAGGGAGTGGCCAGCGGGGGCCACGGAAGTGGAGGTTCAGCGGCTGATTCAGGATAGTTCTCGCACGTGTGGCGTGATTGTCTGCGCGGATGGTTCGGTGTTGGGAGGTGGGAGAGGTTCCTGGAGATTCTTGGCAGGGGCTGATGGCCAACGTTTGGTGCAGGAGAGCCTGGCGTATGGTGACACAACATCTGGTTGGGAATGGAGGTGGGGGATGTCGATGCAGCTTTCCGCTGGATGGAGAACACGATACATACACACATTGTGATTGTGGCTGACTCGGAGGGCATGCTGGGGGGGGGGGGGGGGGGGTGAGGACGGGCAGGCTTCGTGCAGAGTGGCTTGCTTCGTTTCGGGGGTTATGGGTGGCAAGCATCGCCTGGATCTTTTCTTCGGGGTATGCCTGTGTGCTGGCGAGTAAGCGGGCGGACAGATTGGCTGGCCCGGCGGGACTTGGTGGAGTATTGATGCATGACAAGACAGACGTGGTTGCGGCCTTGTGGGAGCACGTGTACACGTCGGGGGAGGGGGAGGCAGATGGATCACTATGGTCTGGTAAGAATGAGGCAGCGAGGTGTGACGAGGGGATCTGGCCGATGCTCGGCTCTCGGAGGAAAGGATAGACGGACATATAGTCAGATTGCTACTGGAACTATTAGTGTTGGAACTCTTTGCTGGCTGCTGAGGATGGGGACGGAGCGCTTATGGGAATGTCCCGAATGCTGTGATGTTGGTTCCTAAATCAATCAATCAATCAATCAGTCAATATATTTTCAATCTCGTCTTCTGATTTGCCATTTGATGATATTATACTTCCTTTGTAATTGAAACTCTTTACTTGTTTCAGGGGATGTTCGTTTAGGTGAATTATTGTTTTTTCTTCTTTAATTATAGTCATTACCTCAGTTTTACTTTTGCTAATTTTCATGTTATGTTCCCTACACTTTTCGCTCAGTAGCTGTATTAGTAGTAATAGCAACAGTAGTAGTAGCAGTAGGAGTAGTAGGAGTAGTAGTAGCAGTAGCAGCAGCTGAAGTAGTAGTTGCAGCAGCAAAAGGCAAAAGTAGTAGTGTAGTAGTAGAAAGAGTAGTAGTAGTAGTAGTAGTAGTAGTTGTAGTAGTAGTAGTAGTAGTAGTAGTAGTAGTAGTAGTAGTAGTAGTAGTAGTAGTAGTAGTAGTAGTAGTAGTAGTAGTAGTAGTAGTAGTAGTAGTAGTAGTAGTAGAAGTAGTAGTAGTGGTAGTATTACTAGTAGTAGCAGCAGTAACCACAGTAGTAGTAGCAGCAGTAACCACAGTAGTAGTAGCAGCAGTAACCACAGTAGTAGTAGCAGCAGTAACCACAGTTATAGTAGTAGCAGTAACCACAGTAGTAGTAGCAGCAGTAACCACAGTAGTAGTAGCAGCAGTAACCACAGTAGTAGTAGCAGCAGTAACCACAGTAGTAGTAGCAGCAGTAACCACAGTAGTAGTAGCAGCAGCAATAGTAGTAGTAGCAGCAGCAATAATAGTATTAGCAGTAGAAGTAGAAGTAGGATTCGGATTCAACGATTTAAAGAAACGTATGTGGGACACCAAACTGGAAAAGAATAAACGCTTCTCTTCATGATAGCTGTTACTTAACCACAAGATGTCTAAACAAGGACGTATCTTAACAAGGACACAAACACAAAGATTATCAAATGGTTGAACTAGTAAAAGGACATGATAGGGAATCCTACACATGTCTAACCTTTCTGCCGGCCGGGTGCTCATATATTTGAATTACTACAGAGACGGAGATGTTTAAAATAAAAACGAACTTTACCTCAGCTACCGGACTAAAAAGGTACAAGGACATGGTCTGGAAAGTAAAGGCAGGAGGCTTGGTATTGACCAAATCATCCACCGAGTGCCCATTGGTCTATACAAACATGAGACTAGCACCGTATACTCAATGTTGTTTGTCAATCAAGAATGATGATGACCATTCATTTCATCCAGTGGGGTTGAAAGTATGGAGCCGTCAGGTCTAAGATGGCTGGTAAGGCCTATTTTGGCATGAAATATTCTTTGAAAAAGTGGGCAAAGCATGTTGGACGTTCTATGAGCAGGATCTCCTGCAGTGGTTTTTCTTTCCAGCCTTTTCTTCACAGCTCTTGCAGTCCTGGTTGCTTCACAAGTGACTGCACGCCACTAATTTCGGTCTTTGGCAGTAGAGTCCCAGGTGTCATGTTGACGTATACTCAGTCCACATTAAGGTACGTAATAAGGTCCTTTACTTTACTTGTTAGAAAGAGCACAAAACACATATCGTTAATACTGTTACTGGCACCTTGCCGTTTTAACACACGATATGTAAACAATATAAAATAACACAAAGTAAAGCAGCTTTGGGATCGAATTACGAAACATACAGGACGTTCTGGCGACTAGCCTTTACATTTCCACAGCGTTACCACAGTTCCACCACATTTTATTCATATTTAACACATGCTAGATTGTTAGATTGTGCTTCTAAAAAGGTATAGTAACTACAACCCAAGGCTGGCGGGGAACAGAGATGGAGTTATACTTCTCTGTTGCACAACACCTGGGCTGAATTGTAGAGACCAATGTGTTGACCATGCAACATGATCCCTTTCTCGGCCTGCCTAGTTTACTCCAGAGGAAAGGTAACACCAATATATCTGGAACAAGACCAGCTGCAGAAGCTACTGGATCAGCAAAGCATTGCTGTAACTGTCCACCTGTCGGAGTTTCAATCCTAGACCAGTTGCTGACCAAAGCTTTAGGCCTGGTCTGCCCTACCGTAACCTTCAGTCTTTAGGATAATTTTCTACGCACTAGGATAAGGCTTATACCCTCGCAATGCGCCCGTCCGCTCGAAGCCTTTGACACAATGTGAGGTGTTGGTTTTGGTGAGCGCGGCCCAACATTCGGCGCTAATAGAAAGCAGGTAGCGCCGTCTACTGTTATACGGTAGCTTAGTCATATCTGATTAAGATCATTAATAACGACGAAGTAAATAATGTATGGAGACCACCAAGAACCACTGTTGATTTGTATTTCACGTCTGCCGTCGTCTGTTATGTCTCATGCATGCCCAAGATAGGAGAAACTTGTTTATTCTCGTAGATATCCGTTTACTGTGATTTTCATTGTTGGCCTCTCATTTCCACTGCTACCATATGTTGTTGTTTTTTTCCCCTCTGGACAACGCGTGTATACTTGCTTTAGGAAGTCTTGATCAGCACATCTTAGTTAGTTAGTCGAGGTTCAAACTTCACGGCAAAGGGTCGCCCCATTATGCTCCGTTCCTATGACAATGAATATCACACAAATACTCCTCAAACCCCCCCCCCCCCCCCCCATGTTAAAAGTGGAAATGACATGAGTCTCGATAAACCAACAGCCCGGACAAGTATACTATACATAATACCGCTGCCAGAATGCCAACACAAAAGTCCGCCACGAAAAATACGGCTCATCGTCGATGGAAGCGACAGTCACTAGAATACGAGCAGCCACACATTACTGCATAAGCAACCCAGTTAATTCAGCTATCGGGCGGCCGCAATTTTTCTGAATTGTAGTTCACGCTACAAACAACCGCAGACAGATGTAAAAGCTCTCAACATGAAATTCACAGCTCACATTGTTGCTCCACGCACTCACCTCAGTAGCATGGTGACGGAACCATGAACTACCAGTCAACATTAGGAAAATGCGTAAGCAAACCGTAGCCGTAAGCATAAACACTCCAGAGTCCTTTAACAGCTCAACCGAATATCATCCATGTTGGGGACCGGAAGCCAGTGCATGAGTTTAAATGGCTCGGGACCACCACACATTTCTGCAGTACGATTCTCCTCCTCCTTGTGCTAACACCTTCATATGCCAATGTGAATCCGAAGACGTCAGCAGTCAATTTGAGCTTGTTGACATCTGCATAGAGTTAGTCTTCAAATGCAGCCGGGGAAGGTGAAAATACTTTTCTCTGTTCTGCATTTGTTGGACATTCCTGCAACAAATTGTTAGCTGTAATATTACCAGTTCCACAGTAACACGCATCAGTCAGTGTCTCCTATCTTTAGTTTATTAAACATGTGGTATTTCAGCTTGTTATAAGTCCTATGTGTTTATATTTGTGTGAAGTGCTATATACATTGGCACCTTTCCGTCTTGACAGACGATAGTTTGGTACATTGTGCTTCAAAAAGGCTTAATAACTGTCATATGACAATAACTACGATCCATGGCGGTGGCGAATGTGGCTGGTAAGGCCAATTCTTGCTGCAAATGTTTGCCCACAGTAGGTGCATGTGAAAACATGGTCATTTCCACCATTTTGCACCATCTTACGTCTCTCACGCTCTGTGTGTGCTTTATATGCAATCATTTTCTCCTTTGTCTTTATTCCATTTCTGATAGTTGCCCTCCATGCAACACGTTCAGCGGCGACGTGCTCCCATTGTGCATTATCAATGCCTGTATCAATCATGTCCCGCTTACACACATCTTTGTATCGTAGTAGAGGCCGACCCTGAGATCTCCTACCCGTCTGTAATTCACCAAAAAAGATGTCCTTTGGTATTCTACCATCATCCATCCTCCTAACGTGTCCTATCCATCTAAGTCTACGAAGACTGAGCATGGAATACACCGTCACACAACCTGATCTTTCCAATACTTCAGTATTTGTGATTTTGTCTTGCCACTTAATACCAAGTATTCTTCGCAGACACCGCATATGAAAGCTGTTTAAACGTTTCTCTTGGCGTGAGTAAGTTGTCCAGGTTTCACTGCCATAAAGAAGAGTACTAAGGACACAGGCTTGGTAGACAGAGGACTTTTGTTTTGGCAGTAAGCTTCCTGTTCTCCCAGACTCTTTTTGCTAACATGTTCATTGTTGTTGCTGCCTTGCCAATCCTGATGTTGATTTCCTGATCGAGGGATAATTTGCTATTACCTCTGATCCTAGATATGTAAAATGGTCTACTATCTCCAGTTCGGCGTCGTCAATAAAGATTGATGGTACACCATGTGCACCTTGTGACATAATCTGTGTCTTCTTTTTGTTAATTGTTAAACCAAATTCAGAACAAGCATTGGAGAATGCAGATAGTAGATGTTGTAATTCTTCCTCAGAGTGGGTCGTAATCGCAGCATCATCCGCAAAAAGCAACTCTCTGATTAGTACCCTGCTAATTTTGGTCTTGGCCTTCAATCTCTGAGCATTATAGAGGCCACCATCTGAGCGTGAGTGAATGTATATACCGTCATCCTGATCACGAAAGGCATATTTCAGTAGAAGTGAAAAGTATATCCCAAAGAGGGTGGGGGATAGTACACAACCTTGCTTAACTCCACTCTTAATTTCAAACTCTTCTGAAGTTGAGCCATCAAACTTGATTATACCCTTCATGCCTGTGTGGAACGATTCCACAATGGACAGAAGAGTTGGTGGGCAGCCAATCTTCTTTAGTGCTTTGAACAGACCCTCACGACTGACCAAATCGAATGCCTTTGTGAGGTCGATGAAGGCAATAAACAGTGGCTGATTTTGTTCCCGGCATTTTTCTTGCATCTGTCGCAATGAGAATATCATATCAATGGTAGACCGGTTCTGACGGAAGCCGCACTGTGATTCGGGGTAGACTTGATCTCCCAGGACTTGAAGTCTGCGCAGGACAATTCTGGCAAATACTTTCCCAACAATACACAGAAGTGAGATACCCCTATAGTTGTTACAGTCGCTCCGATCTCCCTTGTTCTTGTACAGCGTTATGATGTTTGAATCTTTGAAATCCTGTGGGACTTGTCCTTCTCGCCAGCATAGCTCTATTAGCTGGTGGATCTGTAGAGCGAGGGTGTCTTGCCCACTCCTGATTACCTCTATTGGAATCCCATCCTTACCTGGAGCCTTGCCAGATGCAAGCTCATTTATAGCACACTTAACTTCTGTTATAGTGGGAAGTGTGTCCAGGTGGTCAAGAGTTGGCAGGGCCTCTATGGCGTTGAGGGCATCATCCGCTAGCTTGGTCTCACTTGAGTAAAGCTCTAAATAGTGCTCGACCCATCTATCCATCTGCTGTTTCTTATCAGTGATGATTTCTCCAGTCAAGGTTTTCAGCTGGTGCACTTCTTTTGATCATTGGACCACAGGCTTTCTTTATCCCTTCATACATGCTTCTGATGTTTCCCTTATCACTTGCGATTTGAATGGACTCACATAACTTGATCCAATAGTCATTCGCACACTGCCTGGCAGCCTTTTGTACATCCTTCCTCGCTTGCTTCAGCTCACTCAGAGTGTTACGCGTTGGTCTTTCCTTGTTTCTTAAGAGAGCTATCTCTTTTTATCAATCAAGGGCTGCAGTATCTGGCTGTTTGCCGCAAACCAGTCCTGCCTCTTATGATCCACAGTGCCTGTAAACCCCTACCGCTGTTTTATAAATAGTTTCCTTAAGTTTACTCCATTTATCATTTACTATACAATTTTCTGATGTATCATTGAAAGCGTCTTCAAGTTGCTGTTGAAATTCAAAGCACTTTCCAGGATCATGAGTGTTAATAATATTACTCCTGGGGCTATACTTGTGTTTAGCTGTGTAGATTCTCTTTGGTCTCAGTCTAACCCTTGCAACAACCAAAGAATGATCTGTATCACAGTCAGCAGTGTGGTAACTTCGAGTTAATGATGTATGGTTCAGATGTTGTCTCCGTGTGATAATGAAGTCCAGCTGATGCCAATGGCCGGATCTTGGATGTTTCCATGTGACCTTATGCATCTCTTTTGTTTTAAAAAAGGAGTTTGTAATACATAGGTCATTTCTAGTGCAATGCTCCAGCAGCCTTTGCCCATTATCATTCATGCGACCGATGTTGTATTTTCCAAGGCACACTGGCCATGAACTCGAGTCCTTGCCCACACGAGCATTGAAATCACCGAGCATATAAATGTAGTCGGATTTTGGAACTGCCTTGATCGCAGAGTCTAGCTGCACATAGAACGTATCCTTCACATCATCAGAGGAAGTGAGTGTCGGTGCATATGCAGTGAGAATGGTGGCAAATCCACAAGAGGTTGCCAAGCGCAGTGATAATAATCTTTCATTACCTCCAGCTGGGATATCAATCATTCCCAGTAGCGAATTCTTCACTGCAAAGCCCACACCGTGTTGCCTTTTTTCTGCCTGCCCTCTTCCCTTCCAAAAAAAGGTGTAATTGTTTTCCCTGAGTGACCCTTCCTCAGCGAGGCGAGTCTCCTGCAGGCCAGCAATATCAATGTTAAGACGATTGAGTTCAGCATCAATCACAGCCGTTTTTCTCACATCGTCAATATTTGTCAAGTCAGTGGAAAATCCTGGACACATGGTTCTCACGTTCCAGGTTGCAAGCCGTAGCTTGAGGTTTCTATTATTCTTTTTATTAGTACCTGGTGCATTGGTTTTACAGCCTGCGATTCATATTTTGTCCTAGCCCCAAGCACCCATTGAAGCAGGCAGGCTGTGGCGGATCAGCACCCAATTGGCCGGGGGCTGCCCAGCTTGAGGCGGGCGGTAGCTGATCAGTGACACCTGTAGGTGTCTCCCACCGTCAGAGGCAACGCGTGGCGCCCCATGTCTACGCCAACTGACAAGGACTTATAACCCGTAACAGTTGCCTCTCGCTTTGATTCCGAGACCGGTTAAGACCAGGGATGGAGTTATTGCCTCTCCATAGCACAAAGCCTGGGCTAAAATAAAGAAACCATGTGGTGCCCATGCAGCATGATTCCTCTCTCGGCCTTCCTAGTTCACTCCAGAGGAAAGTTAACACCTATACATCTGGAACAAGACAAGCTGCAGAAGCTGCCGGGTCAGCAAAGCAATGCTCTAACTGTTCGCCTGTCGGAGCTTCGATCCTAGACCAGCTGCCAACCAAGGCTTAGGGCCTGGTCTGCCCTGCCATGACTTATTTTGTCTTTGGGTTGCATTTCCTCGCACCAGGATAAGGCTAGTACCCTCCCAATTGCTCTCTTCCGCCCGAAGCCGTTGGCACAATGTGGGGTGTCGGGTTTGGTAAGCGGCGCCCAACATTCGGCGCTGACAGAAAGCAGGTAGTACCGTCTACTGTCATACGGTAGCTCAGTCATATCTGACTAAGACCTGACTAAGACCTGACCTGAAGTGCTATATAGAACCTGGTTTACTGTATAGCAGTGAATCTTTGAATGCAAATGGACACATTAGGAAGAACTTAGAGGCAACAAAGATATGGTTCTTGAGACGAATGTTATTGTAACATTTAGAAATGATCATACGATGATCAGAGTCCTTCGTCCGGACTGGTTCTTCTGTAGAATATGACACGTATCTTGCCATCTCAGATATTTATATCACATCAACATTGTTAGTTATCACAAAGTTGCCAGTATCATAAAGTTGCCATTTATCACAAAGTTGCCAGTTATAAAATTGCGCGTCATCACAAAGTTTCTCCCACAAATCTTGACTGTCTACATTTAGTTTCTCTAACGAATTTACAGTTTTTGTTTGGTTCTTGAAGTGCCGTCATGTTCGTTTTTCTGCGTGGTCATGGTATTTTTCTGCATCTTTCGTGTGAAAAAATATTTCCACTGGCATTGGAACCTACCTCTGGTGGCTGCTGCTTTGTGTGTTCATTTCATATGCTTGTCAGTTTAACTTAAATGTTCTCTCCCTGTCCTTGATTTGGGGACGTAAATTACATGCACCACAGAGGAAACGGTGAATATATATTTTAGAAACTGAGAAGAAATGAGAGGAATTACCATTGGTGGGACATACATATCAAAAACATTTTATATGCAGTTTTGATTGCAGACAATGAACAGGATCTGCAACATTTAGTAGATACGGTTATTGTACAAGTGAACAACTAGGGTTCGAATTAAATTGTAAGAAGACATAGATTATTGTTGTAACTAGGAAGAAATCAATGTAACAATTAATATACACATAAGTGGGAATATTCTTAAGCAAGTGAATCTGTACAACTATCCCGAAACAGTCATAAGACTTATGGGGTGTTTTCTTTTAGGAGATTGGAACAAGAATCGCGATGGCGAAAGCAGCGTTTTGTAAGATGGAAAACACAGTAACTAATAAAAAGATGTCAATTGCAACGAGAAAAAGATTGTGGAGGTGCTACATAGACGCTGTAGTTTTGTATGGATGTGAAACGTGGACAAATAGCAGACAAGCTGGAAAACGTTTAATGTCAGTGGAAACATGGTTTCTGAGGAAAATACAAAGAATAACATGGACAAACAGAAGATCCCATGAGCAAGTCATACAAGAAACAAATGAACACCGTAAAATGATTACAGAAGTTAGACGTAGACAGTCAACATGTTTTTAGCACGTTAGGAGAAGAAATAAACTAGAACAATTGTTGACAACTGGCAAGATTAAGTGGAACAGAACAATGGGAAGGCAGAGAAGTAAATATCTGGATGACTTGGCCACGTGGCATTCTCGAGACACAAACACAGAGCTGATTCACGACTCTGGTGATCGTGTGAGATGGCGAAACATGACAGCCCACGCTTATGGGCATGGCATATGCAGATGATGAATTAATCAAAACTGCATGGGACACTGTAAGAAACATTGTTTCGCATTTCCTGCATCCAGCTTCCGGGTACAAATGTGATTATTTAAGAGAGCAACTTTATGTCGCTTTCTTATTCGATTGTTTATGTTTTTAATGTCGCATATCCCTTACAGGACGCTGCAGTCAACAGCAGCATTTTTAAGCCGCTGTTGATTCGATACTTCCTCAATAATATAACACAGCATTTTATATAATAATAAATATCACACATTTGTGTTATCTGGCAATTAACTAATCCAGTACCAAACAAATAAGTAGGTTTGGGTGAAACATGGTGCACAATCAAATGAAGAAGTATTATAATATCAATGTCCGTTCACTGAGCGTTGACATTGCTTGAGATATCACGAAACAAAGCAAATAATACGATGATACTAGTATGGCCATATATCGTCCTTCCGTCCAAATGGGAGGTCATATTTTGGCAATATAATGTACTTTGGTTGTGAATCATTTAATTTCAATGTTCGCTTCTTCTTTGTGTGTGTGTGTGTGTGTGTGTGTGTGTGTGTGTGTGTGTGTGTGTGTGTGTGTGTGTGTGTGTGTGTGTGTGTGACGGGACAGCCCCGGCAGCATCCGAATTACACAAGTTTGAAAGGAATTAAAGAGCCCACAAGAATTATTCTATCATTCTCTAAGTAAAAGAATAATTGTTCACCAGAAAATAATCTAGTCCCCAACCAAGGAATAAGGAAAAACTAACAGAGATTGAAAACAAGAGAAAATTACATTTTGACCACGCACGCCCCATCATTTCTGTAATGCTAGGTCTGAGAAA
The DNA here is from genome assembly GCA_014155875.1 of Cepaea nemoralis. Lineage (NCBI taxonomy): Eukaryota > Metazoa > Mollusca > Gastropoda > Stylommatophora > Helicidae > Cepaea > Cepaea nemoralis. The sequence continues at coordinate 13,651 of JACEFZ010009912.1, forward strand.
GCTTTGATGTCCAGATCAAACGTAAAACCCAGACACCACGGCACCAGTCGGCGGGCGCTATCAAAGGTTGAAAACTCACTGTTTTCAGTTGATACATCGCAGAGCCAGTCAGTTGAGATTGACGTGTTAGTTTACAATCCTGTGGTTAAAATAGGGACGACACCTAACACCTTACGGTTAACATGACCTAATGTGTAAACCAGCCACGGCAGAATGGGAGATAAGAGGGTCAGCCAGACCCGTCTGAAATAATACATGGCAGTGCTACTCAGGGGAAAACCCCGTGTGATCCAAAGACGGCAATTTAATGCAGGCCTAACACCTATCTAAAAGTCCAGACTTTGTGGAGCCGGGACGTCTGTAATTGCCACCACAAAGGAGCAATTAGGACCAGATGCTTAACACGTCACTGCAATACAGGCGGCAAAGTAGGAACACATGGCTGACACATTTCTGCCAGCAACCGGGAAGGCTTGTGTTAACAACAGATTGGTATGTAGTTATGACGCAACGTCTATTGCATCGCTAGCGAAGCATGTTTTATTGTTTCAGGCCATGGTGGGGCATCGGTCAATTTGATTGACAGATGAAACTACCCTTCACAGGAAAGGAGGAGGGGTGAAAAGAATTTGGCACTTAATCCATCGGGGTAAATCGTCCTACATGAAAAATAGGTGGAGCTAACAGGAACTTGGACATAGTAATTAGCTAACGTGGAAACTAGCCAGGGATGAAGAGAATAAAACTACATGCATGGCCAGCAAGACTTCAGACGCAAATTCACAATAGCATTCTTAGGATACCTACTGGAGAAATATTAACATTTCGTTCTGTTGGACTTCTGTACGAAGTATTATGATGGAATTTCCTAGCTATAACCCAGGTAATACCATTACTCTGATTAGTTTGTCTGCTAGTCTGAAGGCTTGTGTAGTTTCTTGTTCTGCATATTCTCCCAAACTTTACACTGGTGGATTTTCTTTGTACTTAATGTTCCAGTTCTAGCTTTACTATTTCACTGAGAACTAGCTTCTTCTTTCATTCACCACTTGGTTGTCTGATTTGTTGTATGTGATAATTTGGAGAAATCCATTATCCAAGCTACACGAACGTGTGGCTTATGCATGTACAGGAGATATATTTAGATTCATCCTGTATGATGTTAAACATTGGGGAGACTGACTACTTAGGAGACATTCCTGAGAGCTACCAGTCTCTTGATAGCGTCCAATTAACATTGATTATTTGGACCAACACTTTGAGTGCCTACCAAGATTATGGTGAAACCACTTGGTTTGAGGAATGGCACCAGTTCACCTTGTCTGCATGATGTCTGCATGAGGACAGACATGACTTAGGACATTCAATATCCCAGACAGATTCAGGGAAGGCATTTAATGTTCGACAGGACTGTGCGACCAGTCCTTCCGACAAGACGGAATGAATGAATCAGAAAGGGAGAAAGTTAGGTGAACTTATATGGGAAACACTCCATTACACAAATGTATATGAATATGTATGTTTTGAGCTATAGATATTCTAAATAGTTTTATTAATATATACATATATATTTATTTATTTAGAACTGATATTTGTTTATGTAACATGCCATCATCTATCATCATACCATCATATATTATGACTTGAATGAATGTTTATATGAATGTATAGACATATGTGTTTGAGATGTGTAGACGTAGATACTACCCATCTCCGTTCGTTTCATTCCAGATCTCTTAGGAGCAATGGACAGTCAACAACCCATATCAGGAAGTGACTTAGCCTTGTGAGGGACCAATTTGGACTCCTTCAATCTGACAGTGAACTGCGTCTCACTGGGGGAAGCATGACCTATGTGACCTCTTAAGTTACGTATACCATAATATAATCATCATCATCATATGATCATCAAGACTAGAAATAATAAACACAGTTGTTGTATTTTAAACTCAGTTGTCTGTATAATTCTAAATGTTTATAAATGTTTGTGTAGCGTAATCAAGTACACACATTATATCATTTAGTGGGGGTTCGCATACATTGTCCAGAAGGGGGAAGTTATGTCAGGGAGGGACCTTGCCCATGCAGTCATAAGTAACCAGATTACGTTACATAGCTTAACTCCTCCTTTCTCACTTCTGGTGATACCAAGTACAGCCACATCTATATAGATATATTCTATCTTCAACGAGCCACTTCTTGGCTGTTTTCTTGAGTATCAGGGACAGTGTCTTAAATCAGCATAAAAGACATTAGTTCCACGTTTTCTCTCTGGGATCTGGGGTGTTAAAGTCCCTTCTAACAGAATTAGGGGATCTTAAACTGCATCCAGAACTAAATACCAGTAGAAAAAAATGATGTTGGCTGAGTGGTTGCCCATCTGGGATTTAACCCCAGCCAGTTGGTGACAGTGTGTGAGAATTGTGTGCAGTCAGATAAATGTGTGTCTTATAATTTGAAACTTACTTAAGAAAGCATAAACATAGGTTAGCCAGTTAGTGTTAAGCCATCTGTGGGTCAGAGGTTATCTGGAAACAGAAAATACACAGTAAACTGACGTTGTGCGTCTTAGCTCAAGCTCATAGTAAACATGGAATAGTTGCAGCTAAATACAATTCTCTTTGTATTTAATGTGTCAAATAAACATTACTCCTGGGTATACATTCGCATTCGAACACAAATAGTGCATCCCTCAGCCAGTAGTACCCCACTTTCTGTTCACCTGCTTCTAGAAGAATGCATTACGTTGCCATATAACTGCTTGACTCCACAGTGTTGTATACTTTCAGTTGTAGGCTTATGAGGATGTTTTCGGCGGGCCTCGAAGAGAGGAACCTTTTGCAAAGGACATGTTGCATGATGATTATGCTTTCCACACTAATTATTCTTATTTGTTTCATCACCATCCGCGCAAGTATTAGCATCATCATTACCAGCTATGAATGTCGCAAGAAGCCACTAATGATTGTTGGCGTGAGATTGACTATCCCATCTCTTGTAAAACTTAAGAAACAAAGTATAATCAACCTCAAAAAGGGCTTGGCGTGAGTTCCTTGAGGCCTATGAACAATTGCCGGCCTGATGCTGACCACGTCATCCACCGAGTGCCGATTAGTCTACAGAATATGGGTCCAGCACCATGTGCTCTATGGGTCTTAACTGATTTAGAGGGTCCTTTATGTTTTACACTATATGATCCATTAGGAGATGAAAGAAAAACGACGAAGAAGAAGAACAACGAACAATATTTGGGCGATATGGCCTATAATTTGCCGTCCTCCTTTACTTCGCAAAACATTTCATTGTGCATGTTTTAGACTGTTGACCTGGAAGCCCTGGTAAATTGTTAAAACAATCCAATGTGGGATTGGAACACATGACGAACAAGTCGACAGCCTAGCGTACCAGCCACTGCGCTAGCGTGGACTTCAAAGTCATCATGTGTCCATGTCTTAATGCCGACACAGCATATGTAGATTAGACAACATTGTGTTACACATTTAGAAACGATTAAGATATAAAGGGAAATAACACTATATAACACAAGGGACATAATTGAAATAGGACTTATCGTTTTAATATCAATATTTATTATTTTTCATGTGTTAAAACATAATTGCTTGGGGGGAAAAATACACATATTCCCGTTTACAATCTTGCACGCTCCGAGTATATATTTTACTTTTTAAAACAACCCATTGAAGTTATTTTATTTCTTATATAACTAATGCATTATATTCTAAAGCATTTTCCCTCCTAATAAATGTCATAAATGCATGTTATTTGGCGTTTAATTACAGCTCTTTGCTTTTAAATGAATCTCTATTTTTAGTAGGCACATAAACGTGTGCCTTAAACTGGAACTAATTAGGAAAGTAATATGCATGGTTTAGCGCGGTGTTTCCCAACCTTTTTTGTGCCCCACCTAAGCGTTTCTAAAATTCTTAAGGCCCCCCCCCCCCCCCCTCCCACAACATATACATAATTTGTAACATGAAAAAATTGAAATGTTCACTAAATAAACTTGAATGATAGATTTTAGAAGAAATCACTAGGAAATTATTGAGCAAACACAGCTAGTAAATTTTCAAAACATATAATGGAGAACTGAAATTCAAGTACAAAATAATTTTAATGAAAGATTTTTCTATATTATTTTAATTATTAGTATTTATTTATTAATTTAAATTTAGTGAGATCCTTGCGCTTGATGCTTGCTGCAAAGAGATTTTATGTCAGGTTCCACTAGAGTTAACTTCAATCTCAAGTCTCCGCGTTTTGTTATATCCAGCCGATTTCTTTTTTTTAAATTTTTATTTTATTTTAGCAGGAAATGATTTATTTCACTAAATCTGCATTAAGCTAAATATGAAGATGGAAACGGTAACAATAATTCGTTTGCACATTTGGTTGTATTTGGATATTTGATTTCGGTTTCCTCACAAAGCCATGCAATCACTCCTTTTATATTAAATAAAGTTTCAATTGACTCATCATTCTGAAATTCTGCGAGTTCTTCTTTATACTGCATATTTGAAATATCAGACAAATCCACAAACATTGGATGCGTCGTCCAAGATGGGAAATGAATTTGTTTCAAATCAGAAAATCTTTCTTTTAGATCAGCCGATAAAATTTGCAGATGATCGACAATAACATATATAGCGACATCAGTCACTTCACATTTTTGGAGCCAGAGAAACATTTCAAAATTTTTGTAAATATATGTCTGACATAATTCAATAAAGGTAATGAAAACCAAATATCTTCGCTTTTGCATCGACAAGAGTTTTATTTGTTCCTTTAAGTTATTTATTTAATATATTTATTTATTCAAAGATATCGGACTAAATAACTCACAAATGCCTTACCATCAATATCACCATCAATATGTTATTCGAAAGGAAAAGAAAAACTATTTTAAGAACTTAATAATAGATAAAACCAACACTAAAGATATATGGAAAGCAATTAATACCTTGACAAACAAACACAAATCATCACAATCGTTATCATCAAATCAGGTTACATGTGATCAATTCACTAGTTTCTTTCAGTTTGACATAAATCAACTGAAGGCCGCAATACCAGGTGTCCTTCATGACATATCTTTATTATCATCATTCTGTGAAAACAAATGCTATGGAGACATTCCCACAAACATACCGCTAATGACGACCACTGAAGTATTTACTCAACTCAGTAGCCTAAAAAACAATAACTCATCAGGACTAGATGGAATCAGTAATCGGATCCTTCGCTATGCTGCACCGGCGATCTGCGAGTCATTAACTTTTATATAAAATCAATGTCTCACCAAAGGTCACTTCCCATCAGCCTTTAAAATCGCTAAAGTGTATCCTCATTTAAAAGCTGGTTTATTAGACGATTGTATCATGAGTAATTATAGGCCAATTTCCATATTATTCGCTTTATCCAAACCGCTAGAAAAGCACATCCACAAAACAACACTAGAGCACATAGAGCACTTAGTTCGCCACAAACTAATAGCTGACAGTCAGTCAGGATTTCGGCCAAAATATTCCTGCCATACGGCCCTAACAAACATGATAGAAAACTGTCATCAAAATATTAACAACAATACTCTATGTGGAACGATCTTTATAGACTTTAAAAAAGAATTCGATATGATAGATTATACTATCCTAATTAAAAAAACTAGAAACAATGAAAGTAAGCTTTAATATAGTGACATTAATAAACTAATTCTTATTAGACAGAAAACAAGTAGTATCACACAATAAATCTCTATCCCAAGCTATTACCATTAATATTGGAGTACCTCAGGGGTCTATACTTGGCCCTTTGTTATTTGCCATTTATATAAATGGTCTTCCCTTATATCTGTCATCGTCCTACGATTTATTTGCAGACGACTGCACAGTATATACAAACGCTATGATCGTGATGTGCTAGAATTATCCTTGCAACAGGAAATAAATAGTGTAGTTAACTGGAGTCATGTAAACCGCATGCAAATTAACATTTCTAAAACAAAATATATGTTAATAGGAACTAGGCAAAGACTTCACACTCTAAACTCGCAGGGAACTCTTCAGCTGCACATTGGTAGCACACCTATAGAAAGTGTAACCGAGTACAAGGCACTGGGTCTTATCATAGATCAAAATATATCCTTTAATTCCCATGTTCATGCTCTAGTTAAACAAATAGCCAAAAAAAGTATATCAACTTGCTAAAATTAAGAACTTCATCGACGAAAACACAAGAAAGATATTCTATACGTCCCACATACAAACACATATTGATTATTGCTCCACAATCTGGGATGGGTGCTCCAAAGCAATAACAAAACACCTTTATTCGCTCCGGAAAAGGGCAGTGGGTCTAAACAATGGTGATAAGTTTACAGACAATTCTAACCTACATGAACGCGTTCGGTTACTGCCACTCCACAAACGCCTACTTTTTAATAAGGCTAAACTAACTCACAAAATCTTATTTCAAAATGCCCCAAACTACCTTTGGCCATTGTTTAAATATAAAGCAAGACATAGTGAACGACTTAATATACTTCATGTCCCTAAACCTAGGATAGACTTATATAAAACAAGCTTAGCATACTCTGCCACTCAGTTGTGAAATAATCTTCCACAAGAAATCAAAGACACCAGCAATCATTATACATACAGTCGCAACCTGTTTGAACACTACCTCAGAACAGACTACATGCTCCCTTAAGAAAAAGAAAAAACAGCAACAAGGTAAATTATCTCGAACGACAACTAGCAAAAAAACATTCCCATATGTGTGGCACGTTACACCCGCCTTGAATATTTATGATGCCCATGTTAAACATTGCCTCAACGAGTCATGTATTATTGATTATTTTTCATGCGTTTTAATGCTTATTGTTCTTTTGTTGTCAAAGAATTGCTTCATAAGAGATGTTGAATAACAGAATGTATGAGAGGAAATAGAGAAGAAGGGCAGAATGTCAGACAGGCCTGCGTGCCCAATTCTTAACCCTTTGAATATATAGATTTTCGTTCGTTCGTTTGTTCTGTCTCTGTCTCTGTCTCTGTCTCTCTCTCTCTCTCTCTCTCTCTCTCTCTCTCTCTCTCTCTCTCTCTCTCTCACACACACACACACACACACACACACACACACACACACACACATTCTCCCTTTCTCAGTATCTCTGTCTCTCCCCTCTCTAGATCTTTTCTCTCTCTCGCTTTCTCGCTTTCTTTCTCTCTCTCTCTCTTTCTCGCTTTCTCTCTCTCTCTCTCTCTCTCTCTCTCTCTCTCTCTCTCTCTCTCTCTCTCTCTCTCTTTATCTATCTTTCTCTCGCGTGTGCGCTGCAAACGCCACACATACCAGTTTTTAAATTTACCTTTCAAATTTAGATGTGTCTGCAATGTTTCACGTATTCAGTGATACGTTTAGAGTTGTTAAATAAAACTAAGTGTGCATGGGGGAAAAAGTGGAAAGGGGACATATAGGTGTGTGTAATTACACCATGCCATAAAGGTTATATTATCATACAGAAAGACTGCGTCATTATCATCTCCTTCTTTGTCGCGGGCGGTTGGGACTATTGCTACAGTCCGGATAGCGTTAAAGGGAGGCTGTGCCGGGCAGGTCTGTTTTCTTTGTCAACCGTGGAACAGGAATACAAACATAACCATCTCGAGATACCTTTGACCTCTCCCAGCCAGCCCGTCGCAAATAAAAAGAGGGGAATAATATTGTTATTATTGTTATTATCATTGTTATTACTATTATACTCCTTCATTCCCCCACGAACCATTTGTTACTGTTGTTGTTTACGCTGCTGCTAACCTCACTGGTTGGTTCTAACAAGTCTACTGCCGCTTGTCACCATTACCGAAGAATGGTGGTGGTGGAATTGGTGGGGTTGGAGCCAATAGGTGAGGGTGGTGGTGGTGGTATTGTGGGGTTGGAGCCAATAGGTGAGGGTGGTAGTGGTGGTATTGGTGGGGTTGGAGCCAATAGGTGAGGGTGGTGGCAGGGAAAACAAAACTGGTACACTTTTTTGTGTTTGTATTTGTTTTCGTTACTCTCATTTCAAATGTGCCAATGAATAAAATGTTGTAAAATTGCGCATATATCACCTACACGTCCTTTGCGACGCTCTGTAAAAGCACGAACAATACACAATGGAATGATTTCAACACTCAATAAATGTTTTAAAGAAAAACAATAGCTAAGATCAAAGTGTAGTATTGCTCTGTCAGTGCTGCACTGGGTGCCGAGATGATCATCAAACTTCACAACTCCTCACAGTAGCTGTGGGCCAGGTGGTCAGCTGTGTGCAAAGGCTCATATTGGGACTAAAAGGCCCACAATAAAAACAGGAGGACACGGAGGCCTCATAGTGTCGCTCTATTCTCTGGGGAACCGCTAGCCCATATAGAAAGAAAAAAAAAACATAGACGTGCGTCTTTAAACTGGAACTAATTAGGAAAGCAATAGACATAATTTAGTGAGTTACTATGTAACCATCTAGGGCAGTGGTTCTAGAGTAGCATAGAGTTGGTAGGGACATTGTGTTGTAAAGTTCTTTCTTAGTAACTATTGATACATGTTTGTTCTTTAATATTGGTGTCATTTGTCCGATGAATTGGTTTGCCTTATTGTATCTATTGCATATATTGCGGAGGATACGATCAGACAGGTGTGCCCCTTGGAGAGCATCGGGCGAGGAGAGGAGTGAGTCGGAGTGCCAGCCGAGCAGTCGGACTTGTGCAGGGTTGTGGTCACATTGGGCCGGGAGTGCAGGGAGTGGCCAGCGGGGGCCACGGAAGTGGAGGTTCAGCGGCTGATTCAGGATAGTTCTCGCCCGTGTGGTGTGATTGTCTGCGCGGATGGTTCGGTGTTGGGAGGTGGGAGAGGTTCCTGGAGATTCTTGGCAGGGGCTGATGGCCGACGTTTGGTGCAGGAGAGCCTGGCTTATGGTGACACAACATCTGGCTTGGGAATGGTGGTGGGGGCCGTCGGTGCAGCTTTCCGCTGGATGGAGAACACGATACATACACACATTGTGATTGTGGCTGACTCGGAGGGCATGCTGGGGGCGGGGTTAGGACGGGCAGGCTTCGTGCAGAGTGGCTTGCTTCGTTTCGGGGGTTATGGGTGGCAAGCATCGCCTGGATCTTTTCTTCGGGGCATGCCGGTGTGCTGGGGAGTAAGCGGGCGGACAGATTGGCTGGCCCGGCGGGACTTGGTGGAGTATTGATGCATGACAAGACAGACGTGGTTGCGGCCTTGTGGGAGCACGTGTACACGTCGGGGGAGGGGGGAGGCAGATGGATCACTATGGTCTGGTAAGAATGAAGCAGCGAGGTGTGACGAGGGAATCTGGCCGACGCTTCGCTCTCGGAGGAAAGGCTAGACGGACATATAGTCAGATTGCTACTGGAACTATTAGTGTTGGAACTCTTTGCTGGCTGCTGAGGATGGGGACGGAGCGCTTATGGGAATGTCCCGAATGCTGTGATGTTGGTTCCTAAATCAAACAATCAATCAATCAATCAATCAATCAATATATTTTCAATCTCGTCTTCTGATTTGCCATTTGATGATATTATACTTCCTTTGTAATTGAAACTCTTTACTTGTTTCAGGAGATGTTCGTTTAGGTGAATTATTGTTGTTTCTTCTTTAATTATAGTCATTACCTCTGTTTCACCTTTGCTAATTTTCATGGTATGTTCCCTACACTTTTCGTTCAGTAGCTGTATTAGTAGTAATAGCAACAGTAGTAGTCGCAGTAGGAGTAGTAGGAGTAGTAGTAGCAGTAGCAGTAGCAGTAGCAGCAGCTGAAGTAGTAGTAGCAGCAGCAAAAGGCAAAAGTAGTAGTGTAGTAGTAGAAAGAGTAGTAGTAGTAGTAGTAGTAGTAGTAGTAGTATTAGTAGTAGTAGTAGTAGTAGTAGTAGTAGTAGTAGTAGTAGTAGTAGTAGTAGTAGTAGTAGTAGTAGTAGTAGTAGTAGTAGTAGAATTAGTAGTAGTGGTAGCATTACTAGTAGTAGCAGCAGTAACCACAGTAGTAGTAGCAGCAGTAACCACAGTAGTAGTAGCAGCAGTAACCACAGTAGTAGTAGTAGTAGCAGTAACCACAGTAGTAGTAGCAGCAGTAACCACAGTAGTAGTAGTGGCTGGTAAGGTTTATTTTGGCTTGAAATGTTCTTTGAATAAGTGGGCAAAGCATGTTGGATGTTCTAGGAGGAGGATCTCCTGCAATGGTTTTTCTGTCCAGCCTTTTCTTCACAGCTCTTGCAGTCCTGGTTGCTTCACAAGTGACTGCACGCCACGAATTTCGGTCTTTGGCAGCAGTCTCCCAGGTGTCATGTTGACGTATACTCAGTCCACATTAAGGTACGCAAAAAGGTCCTTTACTTTACATGTTAGAAAGAGCACAAACAAATATCGTTAGTACTGTTACTGGCACCTTGCCATTTTAACACACGATATGTAAACAATATAAAATAACACAAAGTAATGCAGCTTTGCAGAAAAGAATTACGCAATATACAGGACGTTCTGGCGACTAACCTTTACATTTCCACAACAGTACCGCAGTTCCACCACATTTTATTCATATTTAACACATGCTAGATTGTTAGATTGTGCTTCTAAAAAGATATAATAACTACAACCCATGGCTGGCGGGGAACAGAGATTGAGTTATACCTCTTTATTGCACAATACCTGGGCTGAATTGTAGAGACCAATGTGTTGACCATGGAACATGATCCCTCTCTCGGCCTGCCTAGTTTACTCCAGAGGAAAGGTAACATCAATATATCTGGAACAAGACCAGTTGCAGAAGCTGCCGGATCAGCAAAGCATTACTCTAACTGTCCACCTGTCGGAGTTTTGATCCTAGACCAGTTGCTGACCAACGCTTTAGGCCTGGTCTGCCCTACCGTAACCTTCAGTCTTTAGGTTAAATTTCTTTGCACTAGGATAAGGCTTGTACCCTCCCAATGCGCCTTTCCGCTCGAAGCCTTTGACACAATGTGAGGTGTTGGTTTTGTTGAGCGCGGCCCAACATTCGGCGCTAACAGAAAGCAGGTAGCGCCGTCTACTGTTATACGGTAGCTTAGTCATATCTGATTAAGATCTTTAATAACCACGAAGTACATAATGTATGGAGACCACCAAGAACCACTGTTGATTTGTATTTCACGTCTGCCATCGTCTGTTATTTCTCATGCATGCCCAAGATAGGAGAAACTTGTTTATTCTCGTAGCTATCCGTTTGCTGTGATTTTCATTGTTGGCCTCTCATTTCCACTGCTACCATATGTTGTTGCTTTTTTCCCCTCTGGACAACGCGTATATACTTGCTTTAGGAAGTCTTGAAACTGTTGCTTTCAACTTGCAACGATATGCCATCAGCACATCTTAGTTAGTTAGTCGAGGTTCAAACTTCACGGCAAAGGGTCGCCCCATTATGCTCCGTTCCTATGACAGTGAATATCACACAAATACTCCTCAACACCCCCCCCCCCCCCCATGTTAAAAGTGGAACAGACATGAGTCTCGATAAACCAACAGCCCGGACAAGTATACTATACATAATGCCAGAATGCCAACACAAAAGTCCGCCACGAAAAATACAGCTCATCGTCGATGGAAGCGACAGTCACTAGAAAACGAGCAGCCACACATTACTGCATAAGCAACCCAGTTAATTCAGCGACCGGGCGGCCGCCATTTTTCTGAATTGTAGTTCACGCTACAAACAACCGCGGACAGATGTAAAAGCTCTCAACATGAAATTCACAGCTCACATTGTTGCTCCACGCACTCAGCTCAGTAGCATGGTGACGGAACCATGAACTAACAGTCAACATTAGGAAAATGCGTAAGCAAACCGTAGCCGTAAGCATAAACACTCCAGAGTCCTTTAACAGCTCAACCGCATATCATCCATGTTGGGGACCGGAAGCCAGTGCATGAGTTTAAATGGCTCGGGACCACCACACATTTCTGCAGTACGATTCTCCTCCTCCTTGTGCTAACACCTTCATATGCCAATGTGAATCCAAAGACGTCAGCAGTCAATTTGAGCTTGTTGACATCTCCATAGAGTTTGTCCTCGAATGCAGCCGGGGAAGGTCAAAATACTTTTCTCTGTTCTGCATATGTTGGACATTCCTGCAACAAATTGTTAGCTGTCATATTACCAGTTCTACAGTAACACGCATCAGTCAGTGTCTCCTATCTTTAGTTTATTAAACAAGTGGTATTTCAGCTTGTTATAAGTCCTATGTGTTTATATTTGTGTGAAGTGCTATATAGAACCTGGTTTACTGTATAGCAGTGAATCTTGGAATGTAAATGAACACATTAGGAAGAACTTGGAGGCGACAAAGATATGGTTCTTGAGACGAATGTTGTGATTTCCTTGGACTGCCAGAGTAACTAACAACGATTGCCTGAAGGAGGCTAATGAAGCTAAAAGAAAGAGGCAAGCATCATTCTTTGTTCACGTGATGATACAAAAACAAACATTGGAGAACACCGTGATAACTGGAAAGATCAGTGGGAAAAGAGGCTGAGGCAGACCAAGAGAAACATTGCAGTATCGAATGGGACGGTGGCACGGAGGAATATCATCAGCAAAATGTATCCAGAATATAGACGACCGATATCTGTGGCGAGACATGAACGCCTACGCCAGCTAGCACGGATGCATGAAGATGATGTACTTATGTTATTGTAACATTTAGAAATGATGAACTCATACGATGATCAGAGTCCTTCGTTCGGACTGGTTCTTCTGTAGATTATGACACGTATCTTGCCATCTCAGATATTTATATCACATCAACATTGTCAGTTATCACAAAGTTGCCAGTATCACAAAGTTGCCATTTATCACAAAGTTGCCAGTTATAAAATTGCGCGTCATCACAAAGTTTCTCCCACAAGTCTTGACTGTCTACATTTAGTTTCTCTAACGAATTTACAGTTTTTGTTTGGTTCTTGAAGTGCTGTCATGTTCGTTTTTCTGCTTGGTCATTGCATTTTTCTGCATCTTTCGTGTGAAAAAATTATTTCCACTGGCATTGGAAACTGCCTCTGGTGGCCGCTGCGTTGTGTGTTCATTTCATATGCTTGTCAGTTTAACTTAAATGTTCCCTCACTGTCCTTGACTTGGGGACGTAAATTACATGCACCACAGAGGAAACGGTGAATAGATATTTTAGAAATTGAGAAGAAATGAGAGGAATTACCATTGGTGGGACATACATATCAAAAACATTTTATATGCAGTTTTGATTGCAGACAATGAACAGGATCTGCAACATTTAGTAGATACGGTTATTGTACAAGTGAACAACTAGGGTTAGAATTAAATTGTAAGAAGACATAGATTATTGTCGTCACTAGGAAGAAATCAATGCAACAATTAATATACACATAAGTGGGAATATTCTTAAGCAAGTGAATCTTTACAACTATCCCGAAACTGTCATAAGACTTATGGGGGTTTCCTTGAAGAGATTAGAACAAGAATCGCGATGGCAAAGGTAGCGTTTTGTAAGACGCAAAACACACTAACTAATAAAATTATGTCAATTGGAACGGAAAAAAAAGAAAAGAATGTGAAGGTGCTGCATAGACGCTGTAGTTTTGTATGGATGTGAAACGTGGACAAATAGCAGACAAGCTGGGAAAAGTTTAATGTCAGTGGAAACATGGTTTCTGAGGAAAATACAAAGAATAACATGGACAACCAGAAGATCCCATGAGCAAGTCATACAAGAAACAAATGAACACCGTAAAATGATTAGAGAAGTTAGACGTAGACAGTCAACATTTTGTTTAGCACGTTAGGAGAAGAAATAAACTAGAACACTTGTTGACAACTGGCAAGATTAAGGGGAACAGAACAATGGGAAGGCAGAGAAGTAAATATCTGGATGTCTTGGCCAAGTGGCATTCTCGAGACACAAACACAGAGCTGATTCACGACTCTGGTGATCGTGTGAGATGGCGAAACATGACCGCCCACGCTTATGGGCATGGCATATGAAGATGATGAATTAATCAAAACTGCATGGGACACATTAAGAAACATTGTTTCGCATTTCCTGCATCCAGCTTCCGGGTACAAATGTGATTATTTAAGAGAGCAACTTTATGTCGCTTTCTTATTCGATTGTTTATGTTTTTAATGTCGCATACCCCTTACAGGACGCTGCAGTCAACACCAGCATTTTTCAGCCGCTGTTGATTCGATACTTCCTCAATAATATTACACAGCATGTTATATAATAATAAATATCACACATTTGTGCTATCTGGCTGTCACATAATACTGAAGGATTTCGATCTAGATTATGACAATACAGACGGTCATATTCATAGCCTGTGTGCAAAGCCACATTTGGTTTTAACCAGGACAGAAAAACCAATAAAGTCTGACTGCACAGCTGCAGTTGTTTACCAGTTAGATCAAAGACACCGCTCTCCAGCATCAAACAGGAAAATCGTCTTTTACAATCCCCACAAGACGGGAAATTGTAGGCATATGTTGAAAAAAGGGGGAGGCGACTTGTGCATGGATTGTCCAAAAGGAGAGATAATCTACTATTGTGACATTGATGAAACCCAAGGAAGAGAATTTATTCAGACATGGATAATCTGCCCTTGAACCACTTTTGTTAACATCAAAAGAACGTCACTCGTGCAACATTTTAGTTGTGGGGAGTTGACGGAATCTGTGTTCAGTCTGTTTACGAATTACAGATAACGGGAGTGTTTGTGTGTTCCAATTCGAATGGAGAATGGATTCACAGTGTCCTCATGTTGTCTGGAAACAAGGGACATTGTTTTTCATGTTGTGAATTGTGAATTCAAACTCGGAACACTAGCATAAGGTAGTTAATTTATAAGTAGACTTATATATATCATTTCACTCGGCAGGGTAAGACCAGTGTAATGGGATGGCTGGGGGAATAGGGGAAATGTAAATGGTGGGATATTCCGGTAGTGAGGCCTACTAGGGCTCCTGTGTTTTTCTGTTTGGTCTTTGTTTTCCCTTATCACCCAAATGTGACGAACGCCTCTGCCTTGATGCCAGAGGGTAGTTCCAGGTTGACCAGGATAAATATCTGATTGTGGTCTTTGGCCTATAATCACATATAGTGGACTGGAATAGGGTTTTTCTCTCACCGAATGTTCTATTCTCTACAGGTTCAACTGTTTAACAGAAAGAAAGTATTACTACGAGGTGTGGACAATGCCAGTCACACTGAGTGATATTTTACTGTACCCGAGAAATTAAGGACAGCTGAGAGCGGAGAAAAATAGCAGTCACACTGAGGGCAGTTATACGAAATGGCCCCGGAAATGGGATAACGTTCCAAAAATTATAAACTCATAGAAATCAGGAGTGTTATCCTGAAAGGTCCAGTGTAGCAGTGATTGAGTGCTCAGGGCAGTTGGTTTTATGAAACGATTAGCACCTCCAAGGATAATGACAATATTAGGTAGAGAGGTGAAATAACAGTGATTTTAAAGTAACTGTGACTATGTCTAGTGACCATCACTATGGGTTGTAGAGAGGTTGCAGAGTAAAGACATTCATTCAGCAACATTTTGCCATAGGACAGAAAGTTTTCTTTAAACTTGGCCGAGATTCCTAGGTTCCAGGATCGTTATAGACACATTAAATACATCGGGGGTTCTGAACTTGTGGACTTCGGTATACCATATTCAGTAGTGGAGAACAGTCACTCAGACTATATATATATATATATATGATTAACTCCAAGAAGTCAACCATTGTCCGGATTGAGGCTTCATTCGGTGAGACCTGTTCTGAACTTACTGTGGTGTGATGTGGCATGGCCTAACATGATGAAGAACGATCCTGAGCTCACTAATCTATTCTCGCATACACCATAGAAAATACTACATATTTCCACACGCAAACAGTCCACACACACACACGTGACAATTTCTGTATTAAATGTTTTATTTTAGCATTTGTTAAAATACAGTCTTGTGTGGGTATGTTCTGAAACAATATGAAGGGTATTGTTTAGTGGTAAGAAGAAGAAGAGGAAATAGAGGGATAGGGTACCTAAGATTTACAGGGGGTATGTAGACAAAGGTCTGGCCGAGGCCCACAATAAGGAAAAGGATTTTAAACAGTGTGCCTGTTGACTCCACTTTCCCCCTAGGGACAACAGGCTACACTGGCATTTAACTAATTCAGTGCTAAACAAATAAGTGGGTTTGGGTGAAACATGGTACACAATCAAATGAAGAAGTATTATAATATCAATTTCCGTGCACTGAGCGATGAAATTGCTTGGGATACCACAAAACAAAACAAACAACACGATGATCCTAGTATGGCGATATATCGTCCTTTTGTCCAAATGGGAGGTCACATTTTGGCAATATAATGTACTTTGGCAGTGAATCATTTAATTTCAATGATCGCTTGCGATCTTTTTTTTTTCTTCTGAGAATTCTGTACAGTCAGATAAATGTATGTTTTATAAGTTGAACTTAATTAAGAAAGCAAACACATAGGTTAGCCAGTTAGTGTTAAGCCATCTGTGGATCAGAGGTTATCTGAAAACAGCAAATACACAATAAACTGATTTTATGCGTTATAGCCCAAGGTCATAGTAAATATGGAACGCTGCAGCTAAATACAATTCTCTTTGCATTTAATGTGCCAAATAAACATTTCTCCTGGGTATACATTCGTATTCGAACACAAATAGTGCATCCCTCAGCCAGTAGTACACCAGTTTCTGTTCACCTACTTCTAGAAGAATGCATTAAGCTGCCATATAACTGTTCCCAAGCCTCTTCAACCTATACACAGAAAGAATTTGTAAACAAGTTGAAATGCCCAGAATCAACATCAATGGAAGAATTATAAACAAACTTAGATATGCTGACGATACCGTGTTACTAGCAGAAAGTGAGCAAGAGTTGCAAGACCTAGTGGAAGAAGTAAACAGGCACAGTGCAGAATGTGGTTTAGATATTAACATCCAGAAAACAAAAACTATGATAATTAGCAGTGAAAATGAGAAGTCATCAATGAACATCACAGTAAACGGGCAGATACTAGAACAAGTAACAAGTTTCTCTTATCCTGAACATATAATAACAGATCATGGCAAAAGTAAAATGGAAATCAAAAAGAGAATAGGAATGGCCAAAAATGCTTTTAACTGCATGAAATCAGTATTAACATCTAGAGAGATTAATAACACATTAAAAAATGAGAATTGTCAAATGCTACGTATATTCAGCCCTACTGTATGGCGCGGAAGCCTGGACATTGACCAAGCAACTAGAAAGTCGCATAGAAGCCCTGGATATGTAGATACACAGACGAATAGGTCGTATTTCATGGAAACAAAAACAATCAAATGCAGAGGTCCTTGAAAAACTGGGAATGAAGAGAGAGTTGATGAAAGAAATAAAGAGGAGACAATTTAAATATTTTGGCCACGTTAGAAGACATGATTCTCTTATAAAAATCATGCTGGAAGGCAAGGTTGGGGCAAGCGAGCAAGAGGTAGACAACGATACAAGTGGGAGGATAACATCAAGAGATAGACGACCATCAACCTGACAGAATGTACAGTCAAGGCGAGAGACAGACAGTGTTGCAGCCAACTTTCATTGCGGAGAGGCACCTGATTGATTGATTGATTGATAACTATTAGACTCCCCCGCATTGTATACATTTAGTTGCAGGCTTTTGAGGATGTTTTCGGCTTGCCTCGAAGAGAAGAACCTTCTGCAAAGGACATGTTGCATGATTATTACGCTTTCTAAACTAATTAAAATTATCAGTTTCGTCACCATCCGCGCAAGTATCAACATCGTCATTATCACTTCCTTGCCGTAAATGTCGTCGTAAGAAGCCACTAACGATTGCTGGCGCGAGATTGGCTATTCCATCTCTTAAAAAACTTTAGTAAAAAAGGCTAATCACTCACACAAAAGACTTGACATGAGTTCCTTGAGTTCTGAGATCGATGGCGACCTGAAGCTGAAGACGTCATCCACCGTGCAGAGTGGTCCACAGAATATAGGTCCAGCACCATGTGCGCGATGGGTCTTAACTGTGTTAAAGAGTCATTTATTTTTTATTTCACAATAAGATCCATTAGGAGATGAAAGGCACAAGAACAAGAGGAAGAAAAATAGATATTCGATGGGTGATAAGGTCTATAATTTGCCGGCCGTCTTTGCTCCCAAGTACATTTGCCGGAACATGTTATAGTCTACGTTGACATTGAAGCCCTGCTAAATTGTTAAAACAATCTTTGGTGGGGGGGGGGGGGAGGGGGGGATTGGAACACATGACAAACAAGTCAGCAGAGAAGCGTACTAATCAGGACACAGCATGTGTAGATTATACAAAATTGTGGTACAAATGGGAAATAATGCTGTTTAACATAAGAGGCATAACTGAAATGGAATTTATCGTTTTAATACCAATATTTATTATTGTTCATGTAATAAAACATAATTGCTTGGGAAACATTAAGAAATACACATCATCATTAGAATTATGCACGCTCCAAGTGTACATCTTATTTTCTGAAACAACCTCTGTATGTCACCTTAATTCATGAATAAATTATGGATACTATTCTAAAGCAATTTCTCTTCAAACAAATATCATAGATGTGAGTTATTTGGAATGTAGTTACTATTGTTTTATTGGGTAATTTATTTCTATATTTATGCAGGAACATTAATGTGTGCCTTTTTAACTGGAATTAATTTGGAACGCAATAGACATGACTTAGTGAGTTAGGTTTTAACTATCTAGAGCAGGTGTCACCAAACTATTTTCACAGTGAGACGGATAACTGCAAGAAATGACGAGCGCCGGCTGCATGATCATTCTGTACAATACTTGCACGCCAGAACGAAAGCTCTGGGAAAAAAGACGAAAAACTAAGTTTAGCATTCCGTTATAATCATGGGTGAGTGGGTGCAATGCACAAAAGTCAAAGACAACAAACATATTTATTTACCAACAAAAAGATATCAAAGTAGACGACGTTAAAAAAAAAAAAAAAGTTACATCAGACCTAGTGTGCACATATCTGAATCTCACAAACTAGGCAACAACGAAAAAAAAAGGTTACTGAGATTTGTGAAACTGGCGTTTGGCTTTCAAGCTTTCACCAATGTTTTTGTTTGAAATTGCTGCATCCAATCAAGACAATTGCTTTCAACTGTTCATCAGTCAGTCTCGTTCGATGTGTTGACTTCACATACTTTATTTTTGAAAATGTTTGCTCACAGACATAAGTTTTTCCAAACGCTGATGCCATACCAGCGGCAAATGTCTTCAGTTTCGGAAACTCAGCATCAGGTAAGCAGCGGTAAAATTCAATTAGTTTTCCTTCTCTGTGCTTCACTTTCAATATGTTATTTGCTTGCAAATCAATGAGCTCCAACTGTAGTTCAACTGGCACACCATCAAGGTTATAATCAAAGTGAATCTGGAGCAAAATAATATCACTCTCAATTCTGTCAAGATCTGAAAATCTCTCCACAAAAATGCCTCTTCAAGTCACGAATAACGATGTTAGGAAAATCGAGGTTGACATCTTCGGCCACTGTACCACAAAACTCTTTGAAACAGTGAAAATCAGAAACGTTGTCTCCTTCCAGTTGGGCTTTAAACAATGACAGCTTTCTCCGAAATCCTTTGATGATTCTGTGGAGATAATAGACCAGGTTACACTTTCCCTGAAGTTTAAAATTCAGTTTATTCATGTGGGATGTGATTTCGAGCAAAAAAAAAAAAAAAAAATGACAACTTCAACAGCGATGTAGGATCTGACAGCTGTGGATTAGCTCTATCTTTTTCAGTGAGGAAAAGATATATTTCGTTTCGGAGCTTGTAAAAACGAACCATGACTTTATCACAGCTGAGCCGCCTCACTGATGTGTGATAAGGCAAGTCACATAATTCCGAATCAATGTCTTCAAGAAAAGCCTGGAACTTTCGTTGATTGAGTGCATGTGCCCGAAAGAAATTTACAGCAGAGACGACACAAGAAACATCCAAGTCTGTCCCACAAAGTGCTTGCTGATGTATGATGCAGTGTTGGAACAGAGCGCCTAGAAGTTGCAAATCTTCCAACTGAGTCCTGATCTGCCCCACCAGACCTATCCTCACTCCAGCCATGTTTTTATTTTCCTCCATCAACTGTAACACCTCGATGCTGATTCCACTGAAGGTTATAGTCTTGCAACATTTTTTTGCACTTCCACGTATTCTTTTCCAGTTGTTGTTCCGTACGTGCTGCAAACGGATGCCAACTTTTCCGTTATCTGAAAGTTCAAATTGACACCACTAATGAACACGAGAAGTTGTGATGTAGTCGAGTGATCAGTAGGCTCATCCAGCTCCAGAGAATACCACAAGCTCCTAGCTTTCTCAGAAACTATGTTCCCTTCAAGTTATTCTGTTCTCCGCACAACTGAACTTGCCGAGAGGCTGATAGTTCCAATCACATCGACTTTCTCAGGACACAAGTCATTTGCCGCTTCTATAATACACTCTTTGATAAAGTTGCCATCAGTAAACGGTTTTCCTTGTGCTGCCATCGTATGCACTGTTTTGTAACTTATACGAGTGACGGATTCATTTTCAGCACACTTTCTCGTGAAAAGATTTCTTTGTGTTTCTAAACCACGTTTCATGGTCTCATATTTCTCACAGCGTAACCTACCAGCAAACTGTGAATATGTTGATAGATGTTTTCTTTCATTGTGTCGACGAGATTATACTCTTTCAAAACGGCAAAACTGTCGCTGCATATTACGCAACTGGCTTTATGGTCCTTTATTTCAACACAGCTTACCGACAATTCTAACCTACATAAACGTCTTCGGTTTACTGCCACTCCATAAACGCAAATTAAAAAAAAAAAAAAAAAATTGCATATCCTATACAGGACATTGCTGTCAACATCAGCATCTTTCAGCTGATTGTTGATTTCTTGGCAAGATTACGCTCAGTAGTTTGCCATTGCTTTCTGAGCGACTGGCTCATATACCCCTAAGTTACCGACGTGGCGCTAACTCCTAGGCCAGAGAGAACGGCGTGTTACACATATGGCAACCATAAACATATAATGGGAAATAATATTGTTTTATATAAGGGGTGTAAGTGAAATGGGAAATTTCGCTGTAATTTCAACATTTATTACTTTTCATGTAATAAAATATTATTGCTTGGAAAACTTTAAGAAGCAGGCATTCGCATTTGAAATTCTGCAAGCTTCGGCACAGTTTTGTCTTCTTAAAGAATATCCTCTGTACGTCACTTAAATTCTTAAATACGTTTTGGATAATATTCTAAAGCATTTTGTCTCAATTTTTGGCAGGCACATAATCGTGTGCCTTGTAATTAGAAATAAAGTGGGAAACAGCAGACCAGATGACTAAGCGAAACAAGAAGGTGGGCATTGTGGGAAAATATGATGCCAGATACGGTACTCACTGAGAAAGACTGTGAAATATTTGGAGTTAAATTATGTCTATAACTGCAATGTTGTCTCTTGTGTGAATTTAACGCTCTTGTTTAGTTCACTCAACAATTCATAGAGTTCATCTTCCACTGTTGTCTCTCTTGGCCAGAAGGTTTGCCTAGATATGTTATATTTTGGGCAGTCTTGGAGTATGTGCTCTGCTGTCTGTGACGCCAATCCACATGTGCACATGGCTGTTTCACCAATCTTGACTTTTGTATACATGTGGTTGCGTAATCTATTGTTCCTGTTCTGAGACGCAGAATAATGACTTGTTCTGGTCTGTCTATAACGTGGTAGTCATCTCGAGCAGGTTTTGGTTTCTTTCTGACTGATTTGATCATTCCTTTAGTTTGGAATATAATGCAACTGGGTATGTGTTCTTTCAAATTTTTAATTATTATTTTTGTTAATTTAAATTTTTATTTAATTTTTAAAATTTTAAACATTCTTTCAAATAATTGTTAAACAATCCAATAGGGGATTGGAAAACATGACAAACAAATCGGCATCGAAGCGTACTAGCAACTGAGCTAGTGTGTGTTCCACGGTTATCATGTGTCCATGTCTTAATCCGGACAACGCATTGTGTTTCAAATTTAGCAACGAAAAGATATAATGGGAAATAATATTTTTTTTTTTATGTAAGGGACATAATTTATATGGGGCTGAGCGCTTAAATGTAAATTTTGATTGCTTTTCATGTAATAAAACATAACTCCATGGGAAACTTTAATAAAGACATATTTGCATTTGCTGGTCTCGCAAGCTACATGTATATATTTTAAATTTTACTTTAAACCACGTTATGTCACATTAATTAATCTATACATTAAAGATAATATTCTAAGGCATTTTCTCGCTTAGTAAATATTATTAATCAATATTATTTGGAATTTATTAACAAATGCGTTTTACAATCTTTCTGTATATTTTTTTGGTTAATAAAAAATTTTGGATAATAAATGTTTGCATATCCTTTGCAGGACATCGCTGTCAACATCAGCATCTTTCAGCTGACTGTTGATCTCTTTGGCAAGATTACGCTCAGCAGTCTGCCATTGCTTTCTGAGCGGCCGGCTCATTATCCCGTAAGTCACGAGCGCGGGTAGAACCGCAACCAATTCTCACGCGCTGCGAGATCCTGCGTGGATAAACGGGATTACGGAGAAAGTATTGTAATCCCTGTGTGCCTCTTAACCGGAACTAAATTAGACAAGAGAAAGGCATGGTTTAGTGAGTTAAGGTCCATTTACAAGTGATTGCCACGATTTATTTATTTTTTTAACAACTGTCTGTTGCATCGTTATGAAAGATTTCCTATCGTCTCCTATTTACCCCCGCCCAAGGAATATTTCTTTGGTAGGTCCAAAAGCAACTTAAATCATGGAAGCGGCGATGTTTCTTTGATATTTTGGCGAAAATATAGTGAATTCATCGCTAACAAACTTGTTTTACAGTAATGCACGTCAAATCGGGTCACGACACATGGCATATCCAGATTCGTATGGAAGTGGGCGCGCTGTTTAATGTTAGTAAAACCAGAGAATTTACAGAGGCATGGGGTAAATAATGTGAAATCGATATGGAAGGGGACAGGAAATTAAAAGGGATATATTTCTTACCTTTTTTTCCATTTCCTTCTTGTTTCTTTAACTGCCGGTTAATAATGTGTACACAAGGAGTCATGTAACTATAATGCATGAAGCTTTTATATGGAATTCCTGAAAGTTTGCAAACAGCTGTGCGTTAATGTACGTATGGACTGACCAGAGATGATACCGCAATTTAGTTATCATGTGTCAATTTTTAAGGATCTGTTCAACTGTCTGTGTAGTTTGTTCACATGTGCTCAGGGGTAACAGAACCGTTTTGAGTCTTCGTGAAAGACTGTCTACTTTGCTGTTTACTGTTCATAGACGGAACATGATTGCCTGTTTTTCCCGACGAATATAGTTGTGAATGTATCTGTAGTGGGCTTCTTTCTTAACGGCCAATATGTTGCTCCTCTTTTAATTGAAGTTTATAGATTAATTAGCATATTCGTGTGTTGTCCCCTCATTTGTCAACGTGTTTGTTCTTATGTTTCTTGTAATACCACATTGTGTTAGTTTCCACCGCGATATTCAATGCGTTTAGTGTGTTTTTTTTTTTCCAATGCCAGTTGTTTGTCACCGTTGAGGGCTTACGGAACTGACAATTCATCACTGTGGAATACAAACTGTTGCCATTGACAAATTGTATTGTTTGTGCTGATGCTGTAATGTTTATCGCCTGCAGTTCTTCTGAACAGCTGGAGCAAAATATCCCAGTAGTTGTGCATGTCGATTAATGTCTGCGATCTGCCCAGAACTTAATCTGTGTCGGAAAGTTCCACTAGGTTGATGACTGCTCTCGGGTGCATAAAATTAAATCCATCCTTTCTCCAATACTCATCTTCCTCTTCCAACATACGGTCCTCACATTATTTCCAGCAACTTTTACCAATATTTAATAGCCCGAACTGGGTTAGTATCTTAACGTCAGACAATTTGAATGTAGTATTGTCAGCTGCCACCTGTCCTGTAATGGTAGCTCACACAAGTTCTATAGAGTCTCAAGCACCTATGGCTTTGCTCTTCTATCTAATTGCCAATTTGATATTTATTGTTTCTTTGCGTCTGTTTTAGAAGGGACAACAATGCTAGCTTGAAATACGTTTCTGAAAATGGTATGTGTTCCATTCGGAGCCATATATTTATTGCTTCCTTTGTGGTCGATGCTGTAGGTAATTTGTCTTCTTAGGCAACAACATTGTGATTTGATGCATTGTCCATAATTAGACAAGACGATCTAACTAGGGATGGAAGCACTGTATTCTCGAGCCAATCTCTAAATACATTACCATTCATCTCATTATGATAATCCTTATTGTCTGTATGCTTTGATACGAACACGAGTCCAGCATTCAGTAGTAAGCCATTATACGTACTACCAGAATGTTCCTTTACTACTGGGCACTAATCGCTTTATCTTTCCATCCACTGATTGCCATTCCTTTGTGGCACTTGTGTGGTGCGCATTGATCCAGGATTCATCAACATACACTATGCCATACATATTTTGGGGGGCTCATTTCCCTTATTTTACGTAGGTATTTGCTTATCATGGCTTCTAAATGCAGCTGTTCGCAAATTATGTTCCCCCCCCCCCCCCTTCCTGTACTTTCTAAACGTGAAGCCTAATGACCTTATAATTTTCCACAAAGTTGTTTTGGATAGCTCTATGTCATTGTTCTTTCTCAATCAAACCCTAAGTTTTCTTACAGTCACTGTTTCTTTAGGTATCCAACATTTTTATAATAGCTCGCCTTATGGCAGCCTTGCCAAAGCTGTCTACAAATGCCTTTCTACCTACCGTTTACTTATTGCGTGGTGGTTTCATTCCAGATTCTTGCACCCGTCGACGAAATAACCACTTGCTCAAACCCAATGCATGCACTGTTCTTTTCTCGGGATATGTAATAGTATGATACAGTTTCCTGCGATCAGATTCTTGACAAATATATGTGTACAACTTCATAGCAATGCTTTTAAATGTATTGAATTTCACATTCAATCTTATTCAACAATATTCACACATTCAGATGTTAGCGATAAATGGTAAGATTTATAAAATAATCACGTTTCATAAAAGCACGCACTATAGGGAGAAATATTGGCGACACCTCTGAACACTCCCGTTCCACTGCGCGACGTTCTTGTCATTAGGTCATTCTCGTGCAGCATGAGACATTTCACTATTGAACGCTGATGTTTCCGTGTGAAGATGTAATACATTTAATAATGTGCACTTCATCTCTGACCCGTAATTAATATACCACATATAAATAAACATTGAAATCTGCTGTACAATCTCCAAAACAAAAATTGTTTTGTTGGGTGGACATAATGATAAGGTTATTTGCCAAATCTCAGTTTTCCCTCAGTTGCTTACTGAGATATGGGTTAATATATGGGGGGGGGGGGGGAGAAATGTAAAAGAACTATAGTATTTGTAGCATAATTGCTAACCACCATGATTCAGTTGACAAGCCTTCAAGCCAAGAAGAGGAAACAATATAAAACAATTGACTACACAACCGCAAACTGAAATTAGGACTTAAAACTTAACATCGAAACTGGAACTGCATAAGTGACAGATGACGTGGATTCTTGGAAAGATTTCATCAGCCAAGGCTTAAAAAACCATTGGATAGGAACAGACATGTGACACCGATTTCGCGCCAACGCCTGTTTAGCACATGTTAATATTTCATCAGAATATGGTAAGCCCGCACTTTTTCTGCAACCAGCCTGATGAACAGACGTGAAAAGCTGTTGTAACCAAATTTTCAAACATGGGACTGCAGAGTGTCTAGATCCAAGGTAAGCTTGTAACTCCCGAGATTAGACTAAGAACCCGATGTATCAGGTATCAAGTAATGGTATCCAGTGTTTGTAATGTCAATTGAAATGTATTATTATTAATTAAAACCTCTGAAATGTAAAAATGCTCGACTGTAGCTTCTGACGACGCAGAGCCGTTCCCGGGCAAACTGACACTCTAATACTCTCTTCGATGAAACTGCAATCTCTGATATTCTTAAAGATAATTATTAACTGTAAGAAGTTCATTATACTACTCCATTGTATTCTGAACAACTGTACGAAGTGATGATTCTAAAGCAATCTTGTGCATTTCAGCAGAAACACTGATAAAAAAATGCTATCACTATCTACAGCTAAAATGACAGTTCGTGTACTAGAACAAGTGCCTCGTTCTAAAACAGACTTATCTATGTCTATTTTCAATTTAGAAAGCTGAGAGAGAAATCAAATCTTCCCTTTCTGCTTCATCTATTGAGGAAATAGGGTTTAATGGGATACATATTTATATTGATGTCAAATTTTAATTAGATAAGAGCACGTATGAACTGCATTACATCAGAAAAGTTGGCTTCACGGAACACCATCACGCGAAGTGAACTTAACTCATTAATCAACATAACTTAATAAAACAACACTCAACACCACAACAACAACAGATAATGGGAGAGAGTTATTAGACACAGAAGAAGCAGAAGCAGAAGAAGAAGAAGAAGAAGAAGAAGAAGAAGAAGAAGAAGAAGAAGAAGAAGAAGAAGAAGAAGAAGAAGAAGAAGAAGAAGAAGAAGAAGTTAATTGGGAAAACACAGAGAATTATTTATACACACTATAAACACCATTGAGTGGAAGAAATGTTATAAATGTATGTCATTTATTTACATGCATCTTGACACATTCTCACTCTTGTCACTGTCTTACTGTACACGTTCACTGACCCCAGGTCAAATGAGAACTTACATACAGCAGGAACCAGTTGATACAAGGGGTACACAGTGTGATAAACTCTGACCACCCCAAATTAACCCAACATTAGATTAGAGAAAAAAGGAGGGGAGGGGAACTAGTTCCTACTTCAGGAATTTAGATTTCTTCCGACCTACTTCTAGAATATTGTATTGGGAAGATTGTATATATTTATGTGAATTTTAAACAGTGATCTTGGTGGCTACCAACAACCACCCAACACATCAGCAAACTAACCACCTAAATCAGACCTGAAAGAGGGAAGCCGAGAGAAAGAGATGAACCACAAGTGAGATGGAAGATGACTTGGCCATGAGCAAAGTATAGGGAGGCCTTCAGAGGAGCTATACGGGCAGACCTGAAGTGGATCCATCAGTCAATGGACCCTGGCTTACTTAATATCCCAGTCACCAGGTTACCTTTCTAATTGGTACACACCACACCCAATTTCAGGAAACTGATATTTAATTGTTGATTCATCATCTTCACACTTAACATGTACAACATCAAAATGTTTACTATGTTTTCACACTTGTTGACCTCTCATGTATTGATGCTTGTTTATTGATGGTCGGTGACAATAGTCCAATATGCAACTTTTCTAATATATCTTGTGTAAATCACAATAGAGATATGTGTACTGGCCAGAAGGCTCAGGCCCAGTCAATAAATGATTAACATGAATTGACCTTCTGTTAATTTATCAGTTCAAACCTATCTGTGATTCACCAGCTTCTTTGTACATCATGTTGTCAGGATCTATTGTGATTGATTATGTGTTTGATTGTTTAAAAACAAATTAACTCTTCACGACTTACTGAATGGGGAAATAAAAAGACTCTTGGTCTATCAGCTGCTCAACATCCATGTTTTCTTAACATAAATCAGGCTGAGAGAATTCTCCAAGCAATCCTCAGATTTGATAACAAGACAAAAGGGGGCTCCAGAGCTATAAGAATCATTGGAGAAGGGGCAGATTCCCAGTTAGTAATTACCATTCTCACCAGGGCCATAATCTATATCTCCTAGACTACTTAATAGAACGAGGCCTGCAGATAACTCGAGGGTCATATTCTGGGGTTATTGAAGATAGAAGAGGAGGGGGCCCAACTTCTTTTGTTAGAAATGGGGCATGCACCAAAGTGATCTCCTACTCCCTTCAGAATATATGACAGTATTTAACCTTCTAGGTAAGCCGATTGTCTGCTCTTAACTCAAGCTTATCATCATCATCCAATGCCATGCCAGCTGGCGTAGGTGTTCATGACTTTCCACAGATCTCGGTCTTTAATTTTCTGTATCAACTCTGCCGATGATATTCCTCCATGCAACCTTCTAAATCCATCCAGCATCATTTTTCTTGGGCTGCCTCTGCCTCACTTCACCTCGATTTTTCCATTTGTCACGATGTTCTTCAATGCCTCTATTCTCATTGCATGGCCAAAGACATTTGTCTCTTTCTTATTGTTGTGTATACTGTTATATTTTCAATAGACTCTTTCAGGCAATCGTTGTTAGTTACTTTGGCAATCCAAGGAATTCGCAGCATTCGTTTCAGGAACCTCATCTCTATTGCTTCCAAGTTCTTCTAATTTGTTAATTTACATTCCGAGATTCACAGCCATATAGCAAAACATGTTCTATCTAGCACTTCAGCACTCTCTTTCTTACATTCAATGATAGTGGCTTAATGCATAAGATGTCTTCATTTTCTAAAATGCAGCTTATGCTTGACCTATTTTGCTCTTAATCTCTGTTGTGCATCTTGCACCTGATGTTATAAGTTCTTCAATGCCTCTATTCTCATTTCATGGCCAAAGACAGCTATTTGTCTCTTTCTTATTGTTGTGTATACTGTTATAGTTTCAATAGTCTCTTTCAGGCAATCGTTGTTAGTTACTTTGGCAATCCACGGAATTCGCAGCATTCGTTTCAGGAACCTCCTCTCTGTTGTTTCCAAGTTCTTCTAATTTGTTAATGTACATTCCAAGATGTACTGCCATACAGCAAAACATGTGCTATCTAGCACTTCAGCACTCTATTTCTTACATTCAATGATAGTGGCTTAATGCATAATATGTCTTCATTTTCTGAAATGCAGCTTATGCTTGACCTATTCTGCCCTTAATCTCTGTTGTTGTCACATAAAATCTTGGAGGTCGATCGATGACAGAATGTCTCGCCAAATGTCTACAAACAGGCGGCATTCTTTAATGTGTTGTTGATCGAGGCAAGACTATCGCGCCATACGTCTGCAAGTGGCAGCCATCCTTTGATGTTGTAGACGGACTGTCTGGATGTGGGTCGGCAGGATCTTTTGTTGTGGGGACAAGAATTCTCTAGAATACAGACCGGTAAGACTTCTTGAAGTACCGGAGACAAATTCCCAGATGAAAGGGACAACCAGCCAGTTGTCGACATTAAGTGGGAAAAAGGAAAGGAAAATAGCTTCTAGACTGTCTAGTGTCAGAATATCCGAGTCGTCATCTCCAGCGCCTGGCACTAGACGACCAGGGACGACCGTGAACTTGCTTAACAGTTACTACGCAGTGGTTGGAAAGGGTCAGCGTGGTGCACGAAGACTACGTGAGGGAAAGCAGGGCCAACGAAGGAATCACTGCGGGTAGCTCTGACAGCCGAGGACAGCGAGACTGGATGGACATGAAAGAGTGTTGCTGTGTATGAGTCGAGTCTGATAGAAGAAAGCATGTATGCTTTGTTTGAGTAGAGTGAAGATTGCGTGAATACATTTGTATGTATGCTATTATTGATATCGTGCATTATATGTTTCCGACAATGGCATTATCGCTACGTTTGAGCGATGCCTGATGTCACTGCATTTGAGAAGTGCGATTAAAGTGTGTGAGTAATATCGCCGTTTGTTCTTGTACACTCATTATGTGTGTGAGAGTGTTTCACGCCTGTTAGTGAACACGAGCCGTTGGTAATCTAATCAAGACCCTGACATCTAGACAGTTTTGTGACCCAGTATTATAAACAGTGGGATAAACAACTTTTGGGGAAGTCGACCAAAAGTTGCGAAACAATTAAGACGTGTGTGATATTCCGAGTTCGATTCTGGAGAGGGACTACAGTGGCTTCTGTCGATTTACATTGGCGGACATGTTACCTTCGTGTGATTTAGTAGTCCCAATTTTCAAACCGGAATAAATATATGGTAATTAAGTACACAGACCTACATTGGATTATTCTTAGGAATCGAGTGTAGTAATGTGCGTTGATGAAACGTTTTATAAGAGCGTCGGCAACAGTAGCCCATCGCGTAGCTTAAACTAGCTGGTGTGAGATATCATTTAACGCAGTGAGTTAAGGACAAGGTAGTGGGATAATAATTAGGGAGATTGAGGATGGTTGAGGGGATGGAGGAAGTGTCAAATGGTAGGATCTTCCAGTAAGGTATATACTGGGTTTCTGCCCTTTTCCTCTAGTCTTTCCTTGTCTTACCACGACTCAGACCGATGTGATGAGCTCCTCGGCATTATGACAGAGGTTGGTTCTCTGTTATATATCTGAGTGCTGCCGTCGGCCTACACTCACCTAATAAAGGTCGGAATCGGGTTGCTCTCACCAGGTGTGTTCTCTCTTCAACAGGTTCCACCCTAGTTTACCACCAGCTAGAAGAAAAGTCATGGCTCGAGTATTGAAGGCAGAGTTTACTAAGAGGCTTTTGCACTGGGCCCATAACCCAGAGGGTCTGCAGGAACCTGGCCTCTGCTGAGCAGGAAACGAGGGTTATTTAAGTGTGTTTCCTGAGTGATAGTTTACATCACAGTAAAATCAAGACACTGACAATAACACCTGTTCCAGGAACACTAGTAGATATAAATACCGGGAAAATTAACATTTTGAGTTACAATTGGTGAATTACTATCATTACCAATTGACAGTGTGTGTTACAATTGGGGAATTCCTATGATCAGTTAAATACTAACATTTAGTTTTCAAAAGTGACAGTAACATTATTTTTTTAGGATTCTCTGTGTGTGTTAGATTGATGATCAATATTGGACTGTTTCCACTATTGATGACCAAGAATCTGGATTGTCCAAGAGCTATCGGAGGAAGTCGACACTTGGCCTGAAAGACACATCATTTGGGTAAGGTCTTCTGTCCATCATATATGGTGCTGTTGTGTGGCCAGTACAGTGATGAAACAGACTTTGCTCCTGAGCTATTCGGTCTGACTCTACATACACGCTAGATTATACGACAGACATTCTACATATACACTTTACACATACATGACACTTTTCTCTATTAAAATTAATTTGTAGTTTTTTTAGAGCCAGTGTTGTGTAGTATGTTGTGGAAAAGAATGAGAGGGGGCATGGTCCATTGGTAAGAGAGAGAGAGAGAGAGAGAGAGAGAGAGAGAGAGAGAGAGAGAGAGAGAGAGAGAGAGAGAGAGAGAGAGAGAGAGAGAGAGAGAGAGAGGGACTGACGGGGTGTTGTGGACAGAAAGCTAGGAGATCCTCAAGATAATGATATGGGGTTAAAAGAATGTTGGTGTTGGTTCCCCTCACCCCAGGGACGACACATACATAATACAACAGTTGTGCA
Source organism: Cepaea nemoralis (assembly GCA_014155875.1). Lineage (NCBI taxonomy): Eukaryota > Metazoa > Mollusca > Gastropoda > Stylommatophora > Helicidae > Cepaea > Cepaea nemoralis. The sequence continues at coordinate 45,166 of JACEFZ010009912.1, forward strand.
TCTTCCACATGATGTTATAAGTTCCCCTAGGTATTTAAAATTGTCCACTTGGTTAAGAAATTTCGCTTCCATTTCCATTTCACATTTTAGTGTAACGTTTTACTTTGATATCACCATTGTTACTGTTTTCTTGATATTCAATGCGAGTCTTTTCTTTGCACTCTCCGTTACCACAATGTCCAGCAATTGTTGTAGATCTTTTGCATTATCCACCACTGTGTCATCTGCATGGCGTATATTGTTTATATTATAACCTCCGATTAGTTGTCATGGCCTCTCTTTGTTCTATCTCATTATTATACGGTGTATTTTTAATTATTGTGTAGTGTTTAAAACATTACCGGTCGAAGGGTTGTATTCAACCTCTGTAAATTTCACACAACATAATAAGTAAATACAAAACTTGAACCGGCAATATTTTTAAACACAGCACAGTCATTAAAAATACACCCTGTATTTCACTATAGATGGAGAATATATCCGGTGACAAGACACATCCCAGTCTCACTCTTAGCTTTATTTGTTTATAATTGCCCCCATTATTTCCCATTTTATTGCTGCCACTTGACTGCAGTAAATAGTCTTTATTATCCTGAGATCTTTACCGTCAATGTTAATATCTTCCAACATTTTAATCAGTTCATCATGTTCTACTTTATCAAATGCCTAGGTATAATATATGAAGCACACATATATGTATGTATGTGTCTCTATTGATCTTTCTATTAGTGTCTGTGTATATGTGGCAGATGGCCACGGCACTGCGCAATGATGCTGGAGCATATCCCATGGTTCGTTGGTAAAATACGCGTTGGGACCTGGGCCGTTGTATTGGCGTGGGTATATACCCAAGGCACGCCATTTTCCCGCTCTCTTCGATCGCACAACCGTGGTCGATGGTCATGCCTGATTTTAGGAGGGATTGGGATTGAACTGCCCCCCACCCACCCCCCACCCCAGCCATGACAAGGAGCAGGAGGGTATATATTCCCGACGATATAACAGAGAAGCCAAGACCGATCCTTGTAGTTCAAGATTGCTGTCAAGGAAGCACGGATGCTTGTAGATTAGTCTATTGGACCCAGGAAATTACTGATTAGCAACATGAAAGCTTGCTTTGGGGTAAGTGTATTGGTATGGAATGGGTAAGTGTAATGTATCGGTTCCCATGTTAATTATTGCTAGGTATGCCTCCAACCAATGCCCAGGGCAGCAACCGAGACCCAGCGGTACAGATTTGGTAAACAAGAGTGATCCAGAGCTCTCCTTCCCTAGTTGAAGGGTATGCGTGTGCAACATTATTAATAGATTAACATTAAAGTGATCCAAGATGGCCAATACCATACATTTTCAGATGACAAAAGTAAACACGGCTTGGTATAATTTGTTTAAACAATCCGATGGGGTATTGGAACACATGATCATCGAGTCGGCAGGGAAACGTTCTAGCCACTGTGCTATCCCGGAGTCTACATTTATCGTGTACCCATGCCTTAATCTGTCACAGTAAGTGTAGATTCTACAAAATTGTGTTAAAATTTAGCAACAATAAAGATATAATGGGAGATAATATCATTTCATATAATATAGACTCCACCGCGTTGTATACATTTAGTTGTAGGCTTTTGAGGATGTATTCGGCTTGCCTCGAAGAGAAGAACCTTCTGCAAAGGACATGTTGCATCATTATTACGCTTTCTAAACTAATTAAAATTATCAGTTTCGTCACCATCCGCGCAAGTATCAACATCATCATTATCACTTCCTTGCCGTAAATGTCGTAAGAAGCCACTAACGATTGCTGGCGCGATATTGGCTATTCCATCTCTTCAAAATCTTTAGAAATAATGGCTAACCAATCTCACAAAAGGCTTGACGTGAGTTCCTTGAGGTCTGGGATCGATGGCGACCTGAAGCTGAGCACGTCATCCACCGTGCAGAGTAGTCCACAGAATATAGGTCCAGCACCATGTGCGCTATGGGTCTTAACTGTGTTAAAGAGTCATTTATTTTTTTTATTTCACAATAAGATCCATTAGGAGATGAAAGCCAAAATAACAAGAGGAAGACAAATGGACAATCGATGGGTGATGAGGTCTATAATTTGCCGGCCGTCTTTGCTCCCAAGTACATTTGCCAGAACATGTTTTAGTCTACGTTGACATTGAAGCCCTGCTAAATTGTTAAAACAATCTTGGGTGGGGGAGGGGGGGATTGGAACACATGACAAAAAAGTCGGCAGAGAAGCGAACTAATCAGAACACAGCATGTGTAGATTATTCAAAATTGTGTTACAAATGGGAAATAATGCTGTTAAACATAAGAGGCATAATTGAAATGGGATTTATCGTTTTAATACGAATATTTATTATTGTTCATGTAATAAAACATAATTGCTTGGGAAACATTAAGAAATACACATCATCATTAGAATTATGCACCTCTGTAAGTCACCTTAATTCATGAATAAATTATGGATAATATTCTAAAGCATTTTCTCTTCAAACAAATATCATAGATGTGAGTTATTTGGCATGTAGTTACTATTGTTTTATTGGGTAATTTATTTCTATATTTATGCAGGAACATTAATGTGTGCCTTTTTAACTGGAATTAATTAGGAACGCAATAGACATGACTTAGTGAGTTAGGTTTTCACTATCTAGAGCAGGCGTCACCAAACTCTTTTCACAGTGAGACGAATAACTGAAAAAAAAAATGACGAGCGCGGGACGCATGATCATTCTGTACAATACTTGCAAGCCAGAACGAAAGCTCTGGGACAAAAAGACGAAAAACTAAGTTTAGCATTCCGTTATAATCATGGGTGAGTGGGTGTAATGCACAAAAGTCAAAGACAACAAACATATTTATTTACCAACAAAAGTTATCAAAGTAGGCGACCTTAGCACACACAAAAAATAGTTACATCAGACCTAGTGTGCACATATCTGAATCTCACAAACTAGGCAACAAAAATAAAGGTTAGTGAGATTTGTGAAACTAGCGTTTGGCTTTCAAGCTTTCACCAATGTTTTTGTTTGAAATTTCTGCATCCAATCAAGACAGTTGCTTTCAACTGTTCATCAGTCAATCTCGTTCGATGTGTTGACTTCACATACTTCATTTTTGAAAATGTTTGCGCACAGACATAAAATGTTCCAAACATTGATGTCAAATCAGCGGCAAATGTCTTCAGTTTCGGAAACTCAGCATCAGGTAAGTAGCGGTAAAATTCAACAAGTTTCCCTTCTCTGTGCTTCTCTTTCAATAAGTTATTTGCTTGCAAATCAATGAGCTCCAACTGTAGTTCAACTGGCACACCATCAAGGTTATTGTCAGAGTTATGTTTTCTATTCACAGTGGCTCGTGTTCACTAACAGGAGTGAAACAATCATACACAACGAATGATTGGATTCTGACACGCGGCAATATAACTGAAACACTTTAATCACCCTCTTAGACGGCATTCAAAAAATGCTGCGCTCACAATTAGCGGCAATGCCATTTATCAATACATACATGCAAAATATAATCATCAATGCATGGAAACAAACACTCACTCAATCTCTACACAGTATCTACAAAACATACAAGCTCTCTCACATCAAGCATCGGATAATTCATCAATACACTCAGCACTTTCTCCCACGTCCGTCCAGTCTCGCACCCTAGGCAGTCTCCTCTAAACCCGAGGTTTCGAGTTAGCCCTTGGCTGTTGGTCTCCGTGCGCTTCGTGCGTCACGCTAATCACTGGACCTCAACTGCGTTGTAGCTGTCAGCCGGGTTCACCGCCGTGCTTGTCCGTCGCCTCCAGGCGATGGCGAGAGAGATTCTGACAGTTATAATCAAACGGATTCTGGAGCAAAATAATATAACTCTCAATTCTGTCAAGATCTGAAAATCTCTCCACAAAAATGCCTCTTCAAGTCACGAATAATTTTAGGACAATCGAGGTTGACATCTTCGGCGATTGTACCACAAAACTCTTTGAAACAGTGAAAATCAGAAACGTTGTCTCCTTCCAGTTGTGCTTCAAGCAATGACAGCTTTCTCCGAAATCCTTTCATTATTCTGTAGAGTTCATAGACCAGATTATACTTTCCCTGAAGTTTAAAATTCAGATTATTCATGTGGGATGTGATTTCGAGCAAAAAAATGACAACTTTGACAGCCATGTAGGATCTGACAGCTGTGGATCAGCTCTATCTTTTTCACTGAGGAAAAGATATATTTCGTTTCAGAGAATGTAAAAACGAACCATGACTTTATCACAGCTGAGCCACCTCACTGATGTGTGATAAGGCAAGTCACATAATTCCGAATCAATGTCTTCAAGAAAAGCTTGGAACTGTCGATGATTGAGTGCATGTGCCCGAATGAAATTTACAGCAGAGACGACACAAGAAACATCCAAGTCTGTCCCACAAAGTGCTTGCTGATGTATGATGCAGTGCTGGAACAGAGCGCCCGGAAGTTGCAAATCTTCCAACTGAGTCCTGATCTGCCGCACCAGACCTATCCTCACTCCAGCCATATTTCTTTTCCTCCATCAACTGTAACACCTCGATGCTGATTCCACTGAAGGTTATAGTCTTGCAACATTTTTTTGCACTTCCACGAATGTCTTTGCCAGTTGTTGTTCCGTGGGTGCTGCAAACGGATGCCAACTTTTCCGTTATCTGAAAGTTCAAATTGACACCACTAATGAACACGAGAAGTTGTGATGTAGTCGAGTGATCAGTAGGCTCATCCAGCTCCAGAGAATACCACAAGCTCCTAGCTTTCTCAGAAACTATGTTCCCTTCAAGTTATTCTGTTCTCCGCACAACTGAACTTGCCGAGAGGCTGATAGTTCCAATCAAATCGACTTTCTCAGGACACAAGTCATTTGCCGCTTCTATAATACACTCTTTGATAAAGTTGCCATCAGTAAACGGTTTTCCTTGTGCTGCCATCGTATGCACTGTTTTGTAACTTATACGAGTGACGGATTCATTTTCAGCAAACTTTCTCGTGAAAAGATTTCTTTGTGTTTCTAAACCACGTTTCATGGTCTCATATTTCGCACAGCGTAACCTACCAGCAAACTGTGAATATGTTGATAGATGTTTTCTTTCATTGTGACGCCGAGATTATACTCTTTCAAAACGGCAAAACTGTCGCTGCATATTACGCAACTGGCTTTATGGTCCTGTAGCATGATGGAACAGAATCCCCATTTCCAGTCCGACACATTTCATAAATATACTTTAAGTCTTAACGGGGACCATCCCAAATATAAGGGCTATTCTTAGATCGTATGTTCTAGAACGAGTTGGGGGAGGCGACGGTATGCACTTGTCTTTTGGTTGGTTCATAAGTAATGAGCCCACGCTATTCCTGGGCCATATTTTAAAATCTAATTAGTTTGAGCGGGGATCTCACCAGGAGCGGTCACTAGTGTGATGTGATGACCCAACAATGCCCTTTTAGATTCAATATATTGTTCTCTGGACAGCAGGTACCACTTTAAAACATACTTTAATGTTGTAGTTGTGCCTGATAAACGAATGAGAAGAATGTATGAGTATTTTATGAATAAAATGTGAAAGTGGAAAACCTAACTTCTGTGCGCCAGTATTCTGAATACTGCTTCTTCAACCTTGACACGTCTTTCACGCTGTATACTCCAAGTGCATATCAATCCCTTGTTGTGACTGGTTGTGTATGCTTGAGGAATGTAGTATACTCATGCAGATTCGCAAACCCAGACCCCTAGTGCATTCTACATGCCTAGGATGACTTATTCTTAAATCAACTGTACCTTCGCTCTCGCGAGTTAACATATGGCAGTTTGAATTAGAATGAGTGATGAAACATGTACAAGTTCCTTGGTAAAACGCAGAGAATGTTGGAGTGAGTGAGTTGGTGCTTTGATAAATAGCCTCTCACACCTAGTAGAAAGAAAGATGCTTCATATCCATCTGTAAACAGGTTGTATGTGGCACGCCAGAATTGCTAAGTCCATGTGATGCCTGGTAGCTATATGCTCAGGAGAATTAATACAATTTCTCCCTGAAGTATTACACTATTACCTCTACTGTTGGATGGTTCATATAAACTAGTTCCTCAGAGAACCATAGGTGTGTGAACCTGTGTCTCAGTTGGCTGAATATAATGTAGGGCTCATGCAAACTTACAAGGACTAAACATGTTTTCCACATATGTGCTTGGTGCATATGTGAACAATTGTGTATGCAATTGAGCTTCTGTTACCTACTGTAGTAGGCATGAACATTACTCAGTGGGGAAAGAGCACGTGATGATGATAAAGATGATGTACCTGTGAGTCAGGTCTGTCTGAGAAAAGGGGTGAGGTCTGGCATTGCTGTGTGAATATGGAATAGGTCAGTCATGCACCAACATCACAGCCATAGGAATGGATGTCTGGTCTGCTAATTTGGTAAATGCCATTAGTTAATACATAATGCATATTGCAGTTGTAAATGCCTATTTTCCATTTCCCTTCACAATGCCTGTCCCATGTTGCTATGTCACAATGATTGCTGTACTGTGTCTGGTCCTCCTTGTGCCCAGGTCTACTGTGGTTCAAACATGGTGGAACTCAGACCACATAAATGCTTGTAATTGTGTTAAGCTACCCTGTCTCAGCATATGGTCTTGTGATTACCACAGTACATCAGAGTGAAATACACTGCATCATCAAACTAGGAGAGGTGTGTTTGGACCACACCCATCCTTTTCCTCCCCATCCCCAATCTGTGTCTGTGATGTATACTAACATTATCTTTTAACATATGTAAAGAGATGTTGTGCCATTTTATATATCAACAGAGAACAGTATGGTGGAGAGGCCATCCATATATCATCTGGGAAAACTAACCAGTAGTCCCAGAATCCAGAACCAACTCTCTACAAGTGAAATCTTCTAGAACCCACAATATGGGAATTTCCTAGAGACTTTCAGCTCAGCTCTCAAACAGCTGGATATAAAAGAAAGAGAGAAAAACAGTTCTGAAGACTTCAATAATAAGAAGTACAGTGATCATTAATCAAATGTCATCTGAGAATGAAACAACAAGTCTGGGTGTTAACCCCATTCAAGACAACTTGTGAAATGACTGGTGCAATGGATTGTTTGGCTAGGACTTATCTTAGTTAATCTCCAGCCTGGTGCTCACACAGTGGTTTCAGAATGAAGACTTGTATGTAAAGTACGTGAGATAGACTGAGGAGAAGGAAGAAGACTGGGACATGTTTGTATCTTAGATCTTCCTCTACAGGAAAAGTAGAACAACATCCTAAGTCTCAACTTCATAACCAGTCAACTCACCAGTGGAGGACAAGGCTGTAGCTTTTCTTCAAACTGTGACAGTAGGGGATAATTAGTCAGACTTGGAAAATCATCATGGGGGAGAACTGCAACCTGAGCTTGTCCAACACCCATCATAGGTGCTAAAAGGATTAAACAGACCAGTGGAGCAGAAGGTCCCTATGCTTGCCCCAGGTTATGGCTTACCTGGCTTTTCCCTCAGTAACAGTAGAGGAAAGGATAAAAGTCAATTGTGTAGTGGTGATTAGAGAGGAGTGGAGTAGTTGTTGGGTGGTGGAGTAAATAAGAAGTGTTGTATCTTGTTTATCAACCTTCATGTGTGACATATTTTATGCATTTTCTATGCAATCATTGAAATGTTGACATGACAGGAGATGAGGCAATGGTCACCACTCTACTTACCATCAGCTCAATAAACAGTATGATTGAACCAGTGTTTCAAGTACATGTCCCCAGTGAATTTCTTGTACAGTTGCTGTCAAGTGTTGTCTCTGGTGACTGTCTTAAGTGCTGTGGTTGGTTATACATATTGTGAAAAGTCCTGTATAGATGTTGTCAAGTATCTCATGATGTCTATCTTGTACACTTGTGGTGTAAACAATTCCTTGTGAATGTATGTTCCACTTTTGTCAAGAAACGGTCATGTAGATGTCCTGTCTAACAGATGTAATGTACAGTTATTGTTAAAGTTTGTTTGTCTGTAAAAATTGAAGGACTACCTGAACTGATATAGGTCATAATGACAAAATATATAGAAGATCTAGGTGACGGACGAACAGCACACTGTCAACAGTATAATGAGTGAAAGGGATCCTTAGTTGTACAGGCGCTAATAGTTCAGATCTTCTCTGGCCTTGGGTGAACTAGTTACTTCTTTTATAAATTTCTGTGTAGATACATAGTAGTCTCACAGTGGGGGTTGAGCCAAAGAAAAATGTTCTCCAAAAAGGCTATTGCGGGAATGATTAGCTCATTTGAGTGACCTCTAGACAAAACGGGCAAAATCATATCCTTTATCTTGGTATTTATTATTCAAGATATATCTCCAGAGAACACTACAAACTAGGTCCTCTGGCAACTCAATCAAACATGTCACAGGTCCTTTATTTCAACACAGCTTACCGACAATTCTAACCTACATAAACGTCTTCGGTTACTGCCACTCCACAAACGCCTACTTTAAAAAAAAAAAAAAAAAAGATTACGCTCAGTAGTTTGCCATTGTTTTCTGAGCGACTGGCTCACATACCCCTAAGTTACCGACGTGGCGTTAACTCCTAGGCCAGAGAGAACGGCGTGTTACACATATGGCAACCATAAACATATAATGGGAAATAATATTGTTTTATACAAGGGGTGTAAGTGAAATGGGAAATTTCACTGTAATTTCAACATTTATTACTTTTCATGTAATAAAATATTATTGCTTGGGAAACTTTAAGAAGCAGGCATTCGCATTTGAAATTCTGCAAGCTTCGGCACAGTTTTGTTTTCTTTAAGAATAACCTCTGGATGTCACTTAAATTCTTAAATACATTTTGGATAATATTCTAAAGCATTTTGTCTCAATTTTTGGCAGGCACATAACCGTGTGCCTTGTAACTAGAAATAAAGTGGGAAACAGCAGACCAGATGACCAAGCGAAACAAGAAGGTGGGCATTGTGGGAAAATATGATGCCAGATACGGTACTCACTGAGAAAGACTGTGAAATATTTGGAGTTAAATTATGTCTATAACTGCAATGTTGTCTCTTGTATGAATTTAACGCTCTTGTTTAGTTCACTCAACAGTTCATAGAGTTCATCTTCCACTGTTGTCTCTCTTGGCCAGAAGGTTTGCCTAGATATGTTATATTTTGGGCAGTCTTGGAGTATGTGCTCTGCTGTCTGTGACGCCAATCCACATGTGCACATGGCTGTTTCACCAATCTTGACTTTTGTATACATGTGGTTGCGTAATCTATTGTTCCTGTTCTGAGACGCAGAATAATGACTTGTTCTGGTCTGTCTATACCGTGGTAGTCATCTTGAGCAGGTTTTGGTTTCTTTCTGACTGATTTGATCATTCCTTTCGTTTGGAATATAATGCAACTGGGTATGTGTTCTTTCAAATTTTTAATTATTATTTTTGTTAAATTAAATTTTTTATTTAATTTTTAAAATTTTAAACATTCTTTCAAATAATTGTTAAAACAATCCAATAAGGGAATGGAACACATGAAACAAATCGGCATCGAAGCGTACTAGCAACTGAGCTAGCGTGTGTTCCACAGTTATCATGTGTCCATGTCTTAATCCGAACAACGCATTGTGTTTCAAATTTAGCAACAAAAAGATATAATGGGAAATAATATTTTTTTTATGTAAGGGACATAATTTATATGGGGCTGAGTGCTTAAATGTAAATGTTGATTGCTTTTCATGTCATAAAACATAACTCCATGGGAAACTTTAATAAAGACATATTTGCATTTGCTGTCTCGCAAGTTACAGGTATATATTTTAAATTTTACTTTAAACCTCGTTATGTCACATTAATTTATCTATACATTAAAGATAATATTCTAAGGCATTTTCTCGCTTAGTAAATATTATTCATCAATATTATTTGGAATGTATTAACAATTGCATTTACAATCCTTATGTATATTTTTTTGGCAGGCACTCATGCGTGTGCCTCTTAATAATAAATGTTTGCATATCCTTTGCAGGACATCGCTGTCAACATCAGCATCTTTCAGCTGACTGTTGATCTCTTTGGCAAGATTACGCTCAGCAGTCTGCCATTGCTTTCTGAGCGGCCGGCTCATTATCCCTAAGTCACGAGCGCGGGTAGAACAGCAACCAATTCTCACGCGCTGCGAGATCCTGCGTGGATAAACGGGATTACGGAGAAAGTATTGTAACCCCTGTGTGCCTCTTAACCGGAACTAAATTAGACAAGAGAAAGGCATGGTTTAGTGAGTTATGGTCCGTTTACAAGTGATTGCCACGATTTTATTTTTTTAAAAACTGTTTGTTGCATATTATGAAAGATTTCCTACCGTCTCCTATTTACCCCCGCCCAAGGAATATTTCTTTGGTAGGTCCAAAAGCAACTTAAATCATGGTAGCGGCGATGTTTCTTTGATATTTTTTGCGAAAATATAGTGAATTCACGCTAACAAACTTGTTTTACAGTAATGCACGTCAAATCGGGCCACGACACAAGGCATATCCAGATTCATATGGAAGTAGGCGCACTGTTTAATGTTAGTAAAACCAGAGAATTTACAGAGGCATGGGGTAAATAATGTGAAATCGATATGGAAGGGGACAGGAAAGTAAAAGGGATATATTTCTTACCTTTGTTTCATTTCCTTCTTGTTTCTTTAACTGCCGGTTAATAATGTGTACACAAGGAGTCATGTAACTATAATGCATTTAGCTTTTATATGAAATTCCTGAAAGTTTGCAAACAGCTGTGCGTTAATGTGCGTATGGAGTGACCAGAGATGATACCGCAATTTAGTTATCCTGTGTCAATTTTTAAGGATCTGTTCAACTGTCTGTGTAGTTTGCTCACATGTGCTCATGGGTAACAGAACCGTTTTGAGTCTTCGTGAAAGACTGTCTACTTTGCTGTTTACTGTTCAGAGACGGAACATGATTGCCTGTTATGCAGGACGAATATAGTTGTGAATGTCACTGTAGTGGGCTTTTTTCTTAACGGCCAATATGTTGCTCCTCTTTTCATTGAAGTTTATAGATTAATTAGCATATTCGTGTGTTGTCCCCTCATTTGTCAACGTGTTTGTTCTTATGTTTCTTGTAATACGACATTGTGTCAGTTTCCACCGCGATATTCTATGCGTTTAGTGTGTGTTTTTTTTTCCCAATGCCAGTTGTTTGTCACCGTTGAGGGCTTACGGAACTGACAATTCATCACTGTGGAATACAAACTGTTGCCAGTGACAAATTGTATTGTTTGTGCTGATGCTGTAATGTTTAGCGCCTGCAGTTCTTCTGAACAGCTGGAGCAAAATATCCCAGTAGTTGTGCATGTCGATTAATGTCTGCGATCTGCCCAGAACTTAATCTGTGTCGGACGATTCCACTAGGTTGATGACTGCTCTCAGCTGCATAAAATTAAATCCATCCTTTCTCCAATAGTCATCTTCCTCTTTCACCACACGATCCTCACATTATTTCCAGTAACTTTTACCAATATTTAATAGCCCGAACTGAGTTAGTATCTTGACGTCAGACAATTTGAATGTAGTATTGTCAGCTGCCACCTGTCCTGTAATGGTAGCTCACACAAGTTCTATATTGTCTCAAGCACCTATGGCTTTGCTCTTCTATCTAATTGCCAATTTGATATTTATTGTTTCTTTGCGTCTGTTTTAGAAGGGACAACAATTCTAGCTTGAAAAACGTTTCTGAGAATGGTATGTGTTCCATTCGGTGTCATATATTTATTGCTTCCTTTGTGATGGATGATGTAGGTAATTTGTCTTCTTGGGCAACAACATTGTGATTTGATGCTTTGTCTATGATTAGACAAGACGGTCTAACTAGGGATGGAAGCACTGTATTCTCGAGCCAATCTCTAAATACATTACCATTAATCTCATTATGATAAATCTCTAAATACATTACCATTAATCTCATTATGATAATCCTTATTGTCTGTATGCTTTGATACGAACACGAGTCCAGCATTCCGTAGTAAGCCATTATGCGTACTACCAGCACGGGCTATGACCGAACGCTGTCCTTTACTACTGGGCACTAATCGCTTTATCTCTCCATCCACTGATTGCCATTCCTTTTCACTTCTGTTGTGCGCATTGATCCAGGATTCATCAACATACACTATGCCATAATATTTGTGTGTGTGGCTCATTTCCCTTATTTTGCGTAGGTATTTGCTTATCATGGCTTCTAAATGCAGCTGTTCGCAAATTATGTTTCTACTCACCCCTCCCCCACCTCTTGTTCTTTCTAAACGTGAAGCCTAATGTCCTTATAATTTTCCACAAAGTTGTTTTGGATAGCTCTATGTCATTGTTCTTTCTCAATCAAACCCTAAGTTTTCTTACAGTCCCTGTTTCTTTAGGTATCCATTTTTTATAATAGTTCGTCTTATGGCAGCCTTGCCAAAGCTGTCTACAAATGCCTTTCTACCTACCGTTTACTTATTGAGTGGTGGTTTCATTCAAAATTCTTGCACCCATCGACGAAATCACTGCTTGCTCAAATCCAATCCATATACTGTTCTCTTCTCGGGATATGTAATAGTATGATATAGTCTCCTGCGATCAGATTCTTGACAAATATATGTGTACAACTTCATAGCAATGCTTTTAAGTGTAGTAAATTTCACATTCAATCCCATTCAACAATATTCACACATTCAGATGTTAGCGATAAATGGAAAGATTAAAATAATAATCACGTTTAATAACATAACACACTATAGGTAGAAATATTGGCGACACCTCTGAACACTCGCGTTCCACTGAGCGATTTTCTTGTCATTAGGTCATTCTCGTGCAACACGATACAATTCACTATTGTACGCTGATGTTTCCGTGTGAAGTTGTAATACATTTCATAATATGCACTTCATCTCTGACCCGTAAATAATATACCACATATAAATAAACATTGAAATCTGCTGTACAATCTCCAGAACAAAACTTGTTTTGTTGGGTGGACGTAATGATAAGGTTATTTGCTAAATCTCATAATTTTCCCTCAGTTGCTTACTGAGATATGGGTTATTATATGGGGGGAAAACAAATGTATAAGAACTATAGTATTTAACCTTCTGGGGAAGCCGATTGTCTGGTCTTATCTCAAGCTTATCATCATCATCCAGTGACATGTCAGCTGGCGTAGGTGTTCATGACTTTCCACAGATCTCGGTCTTTAATTTTCTGTATCAACTCTGCCGATGATATTCCTCCATGCAACCTTCTCAATTAATCCAGCATAATTTCTCTTGGGCTGCCTCTGCCTCGCTTTCCTTCGATCTTTCCAGTTGTCACGATGTTCTTCAATGCCTCTATTCTCATCGCATGGCCAAAGACAGCTATTTGTCTATTTATTATTGTTGTATATACTGTTATAGTTTCAATAGTCTCTTTCAGGCAATCGTTGTTAGTTGCATTGGCAATCCAAGGAATTTGAAACATTCGTTTCAGGAGCCTCATCTCTGTTGCTTCCAAGTTCTTCTGATTTGTTAATTTACATTCCAAGATGTACTGCCATACAGCAAAACAGGTTCTACATAGCACATCAGCACTATCTTTCTTGCATTCAATGATAGTGGCTTAATGCATAAGATGTCTTCATTTTCTGTAATATCTCTGTTGTGCATCTTCCACCTGATGTTATAAGTTCCCCTAGGTATTTAAAATTGTCCACTTGGTTAAGAAATTTCCCTTCCATTTCCATTTCACATTTTGGTGTAATCTTTTTCTTCGATATCACCATTGTTACTGTATTCTTGATATGTGTGGCATAACCGCTTACCACCATTATTCAGTTGACAGGAATGCAAGCCAGGAAGAGGGGAAAATATAAAACAATGGACTATACCAACGCAAACTGAAACCAAACCTTAAAAGTTAACGCAACATCAAAACTGAAACTGGAACAAGTGACAGATGACGTCAATTCTAGGAAACATTTCATCAGCCCAAACTCAGGAGATCATTGGATAAACAGAGACACGTGACAACGCCTCCATTCAAAAGCCCGCGTAGAATATGTTAATCGCGCACTCTTTCTACAAACTGCCTGATGAACAGACGTGAAAGCTAGTGTGACCGATTTTCAAATAGGAACGGCAGAATGTCTGGATCCCAGGAAAGCTTGTTACACTTTTGATTGAACTGATGACCAGATGTATCAGGTGCCAAGGAAGGGTATTCAGTGTTTGTAATGTCAATTGAAATGTATTATTATAAATTAAAACCTCTGAAGTGAAAAATGCTCGACTGTAGATTCTGACGACGCAGAGCCGATTCCCGGGCCAACTGACACTATAATACTCTTTTCGAATACTGAAAAGAGTGGTACTGATATTCTTAAAGATAGTTATTAACTTTAAGAAGTGCATAATAATACTACATTCTATTCTAGACAACTGTACGAAGTGATGATTCTAAAGCAATCTTGTGCATTTCAGCAGAAACACTGTTAAAAATGCTATCACTATCTACAGCTCATAAGACAGTTCGTGTACTAGAACAAGTGCCTCGTTTTAAAACAGACTTATCTATGTCTATTTTCAATTAAGAAAGCTGAGAGAGAAATCAAATCTTCCCTTTCTCCTTCATCTATTGAATAAATAGGGTTTGATGGAATAAATATTTATATTTGTGTCAAAATTTAATTAGCTAAGGGCACTTATGAACTGCATTACATCAGAAAAGTTGTGCTTCGCGGAACTCCACCACCAGAAGTTGACTTAACTCATTACTCAACACAACTTAAAAACACAACCCCACACCACCCAACACTCAACACAACAACAACAGATAATGGGAAAGGAGTTATTATACTAAGAAGAAGAAGAAGTTGGTTAATTGGGAAAACACAGAGAATCATTTATACACTCTACAAACCATATTGAGTGATAGAAATGTTATAAATGTATGTCATTTATTTACATGCATCTTGACACTTCCTCACTCTTGTCACTGTCTTACTGTACACGTATCACTAACCCCAGGTCCAATGAGAACTTACATACAGCAGGAACCAACTGAGACAAGGCGTACACAGTGTGATGAACTCTGACCACCCCAAATTAACCCAACACTAGATTAGAGAAAAGAAGAGATGGAGGGGGGAGAACTAGTTCCTACTTCAGGAATTTAGGTTTTTTTCCGACCTACTTCTAGAATATTGTATTGGGAAGATTGTATATGTTTATGTGAATCTTACACAGTGAAATCTTGGTGGCAACCCATGGGCATCCAACTGGCATCCAACTGGCCAACAACCAAACCAGACCACAGAGAGAAAGAGATGAACCGCACTTGAGTTAGAGGATGACTTGGCCATGAGCAGAGTATGGGGAGGCCTTCAGAGGAGCTACACGGGCAGACCTGAAGTGGATCTATCAGTCAATGGACCCAGACCTATCCTAATCCTCCAAATCATAAGGTTATCTCTCTCTTAAAAAGAAAACACACAACACTCAGTTTTCAAGAACTGATACCTAATTATAGATTCATCATCTTCACACTTAACATGTACAACATTCAAATGTATACCATGTTTCCACTCTTATTGACATCTCATGTATTGATGCTTTTTTGTTGATGGTCTTTGACATTGGTCCTATATGCATTTTCTTCTAATTTATCTTGTGTACCCCACAAGAGAACGTGTATTTACCAGACCAGAAGACACAGGCCCATTCAATAAATAATTAACATGTCACTGATCTTATGTTGATTATTAGCTCAACCTATCTGTGATTCACCATCTTATGTGTGTACACCAAGTTGTCAAGATCTATTGTGATTGGTTATGTGTTTAATTGTTTAAAAACAAATTAACTCACTGAAGGAATATTAAATTGGGAGAGACTCAAGGTTTATCAACTGCTCAACATCCATGCTTTCTTAATATAAATCAGGCTGGGAGAATTCTCAAGACTTTCCTCAGATTTGATAAACAAAAAGGGGGACTCAAGAGCTAAAAGAATTCTTGGAAAAGGGGCAGAATCCCAGTTAGTATATTTTATTCACACCAGGGCCATAATCTATATCTCCTAGACTAAATTAAATAAGACGAGGCCTGCAGATAACTCGAGGGTCATATTCTGGGGTTATTGAAGACAGAAGAGGATGGGGCCCAACTTCTTTGTTTAGATATGGGGCATGCACCACAGTGATTTCCCACTCCCTTCAGAATATATGACAATATTCAAGGCGAGTCCTTTCTTTGCACTTTCTGTTACCACAATGCCCAACAATTATTGTAGATCTTTTGCATTACCCACCACTGTGTCATCTGCATGGCGTATATTTTCTTATATTATTACCTCCGATTAGTAGTCATGGCCTCTCTTTGATCTATCTCATTATTATAGGGTATACTTTTAATTACTGCGCAGTGTTTGAAAACATTGCCGGTCGAAGTTTTGTATTCACCCTCTGTAAATTTCATGCAACATAATAAGTAAATACAACACTTGGACCTGCAATATTTTCAAACACTGCACAGCCATTAAAAATACACCCTGTATTTCACTATAGAGGGAGACGATATCCGGTGACAAGACACATCCCTGTCTCACTCCTAGCTTTATTTGTTTATAATTGCCCCTTTATTTCCCATTTTAATAGCTGCTACTTGGTTCCAGTAAATAGTCTTCATTATTCTGAGATCTTTCCCATCAATGTTAATATCTTCCAACATTTTATTCAGTTCATCATGTGTTACTTTATCAAATGCCTTGGTATTATTTATGAAGCACACATATATGTCTTTATGTGTCTCTATTGATCTTTCTATATGTGTCTGTAATGTATACGTGGCAGATGGCCACGGCACTGCACAATGATGTTGGACCATATCTCATGGTTCGTTGGTAAAATACGCGTTGGGTCATGAGACTTTGTAATTGCGTGGGTGTATATCCCAGGCACGCCATTTTCCCGCTCTCTTCGATCGCACAACCGTGGTCGATGAGGTATTCATTTTAGGAGGGAGAGAGATTGAACTTCCCTCTCCCCCGCCCGCCACGCCCCCAACCACCCCTTTGCCATGACAAGGAGCAGGAGGGCATATATATCCGAAGATATAGCAGAAAAATCGCGACCATCCCTTGTAGTTCAAGATTGCTGTCAAGGAAGCACACATGATTGTAGATTAGTCTAGTAGACCCAGGAAATTACTTATCCGCAACATGAAAGCTTGCCTTGGGGTAAATGTATTTGTATAGAATTGGGAAAATATAATGTAACCGTGCCCATGTTAGTTATTGCGAGGTATCCCTCGACAAGTCAGAATATTATGTAGGAAGGCAAAAGAATCATGGCTTGAGGAAAAGTGCTTAGAAATTGAAAAACAACACAACAGTCAAAATACCAAATTAGTGCACAAAAGAATTCAAGAACTTACTAATAAAAGAACAAGTACATCAACAGGCTGTCTAAAAACTAAAGATGGCAAAATCATAATAGAATAAGATCAGATTCTACATGTATGGACAGATTATGTGAAAGACCTGTATAATGATAACAGAGAGGAACAGTATGCTATTAGATTTAATAATGAAGGACCAGAAATTTTAAAGATGGAGGTTCAAAATGTTCTTAAGCATATGAAAGCTGGCAAGGCCCCCGGTGCAGAGAACATAACAACAGAAATGATTAAAGCTTTAGAAGAATTTGGACTAGAGCAAGTCACTAGACTGCTGAACACATTATATGATACTGGACATATACCTTCTGAATTATGTAATTCTGTATTTATTGCAATCCCAAAGAAATCAGGAACCTTAGAATGTGATCAACATAGAACAATTAGTATAATGAGTCACATCACAAAGATTTTGTTACGAATTATCATGCAAAGAGTGAGGAAGAGAATACAACCTGAAATAGGGGAAGAACAATGTGGGTTTGTAGAAGGAAAGGGTACAGTAAATGCTGTGTATATGCTGCGAACAGTTATTGAACGTGCTTTAGAAGTAAACAAGGATATACATCTTTGCTTTATTGACTACACAAAGGCTTTTGATAGAGTTAGACATGTCAACATTGTGGATATGCTTGCAGATCTACAAATTGATGGGAAAGACATTAGACTTATAAAAAACATATATTGGAAACAACAAGCTGCCATAAGGATTGATAATGAAGTAGGACAACATCAACCTATTAAGAGAGGTGTTAGGCAGGGATGTGTAATGTCTCCAGATCTTTTTTCCCTATACAGTGAAAATATTTTCAGAAATGTAGAAGACCTAAATGGAATCAGCATTGGAGGACGAAACATAAATAACATTAGATATGCAGATGATACAGTATTGATTGCAGACAATGCACATGATCTGCAACAATTAGTAGACGCTGTTGTTGTACACAGTGAGCAGCTGGGGTTGGAATTAAATTGTAGGAAGACACAGGTTATGGTCGTCACTAGGAAGAACGAAGTACCACAATGTAATATACAAGTAAATGGGAATATTCTTCAACAAGTGAATCGGTTCAATTATCTCGGAACAGTCATAACATCTGATGGCAGATGCCTTGAAGAGATTAGAACAAGAATCGCCATTGCAAAAGTAGCCTTTAGTAAGATGAAAAACATTCTGACCAATAAAATGATGTCAATTGAAACGAGAAAAAGAGTGTTGTGGGGATACATAGAGCCTGTTCTTTTGTATGGATGTGAAACTTGGACAATGTGCAGTCAAGCTGAAAAACATCTGATGGCTGCAGAAATGTGGTTTCTGAGGAAAATGCAAAGAATACCATGGACAGATAGAAAAACCAATGACCAAGTACTACAAGAGATAAATGAATATCGTAGATTGATTAGAGAAATTAGACGTAGACAGTCAAACTTTTTTGGACATGTTATGAGAAGAAATGGACTGGAGAACTTAGTGACAGCTGGCAAGATCGAAGGGAAAAGACCAAGAGGAAGACCGAGAGGAAAATACCTGGATGGCTTGGCCACATGGCATGGACGAGACAGGAACACTGAGCTGATCCACGACTCTGGTGATCGAGTGAAATGGCGAATCATCACCGCCCACGCTTTCCGGCATGGCACATGATTGATTGATTGATCCCTCCAACCAATGCCCAGAGGGCAGAAACCGAGACCCAGCAGTACAGATTTGGTAAACAAATGTGATGTAGAGCTCTCTTTCCCTAGTTGAAGGGTATGCGCGTGCAGCCCTATTAATAGACTGACCCAAGATGGCAACTACCATACATTTGCAGATGGCAAAAATAAACTGATATAATTGATATAATTTGTTTAATAAATCCGATGGGGGATTGGAACACGTGCCCATCGAACCGGCAGGTAAACGTACTAGCCACTGTGCTGTCCCGTGGTCTACATTTATCATGTACTCATGCCTTAATTCGTGACACTAAGTGTAGATTAGACAAAACTGTGTTACAAATTTAGCAACAATAAAGATATAATAGGAGACAATGTCATTTCTTATAAGGGGCATACGTGAAATAGAAAATATCGCTTTAATTTCAGCATTTATTAGTTTTCATGTAACAAAATATATTTTCAATTGAATACTTTAGAATCACATACTCGGATTTAAAAACCTAAAGGCCTCAGTTACAGTCTCCTTTTCCTAAACAACAAGCACTATATGTCACTTTAAATCTTCATTACCCCTTGGACAATATTCTAAAGCATAATTTGACTCCTAATAAATAATATACACTTACATTATTTGTCATTAATTTATAACTCTCGTCAGGGTCTTGTATTTAATTTTTAGCAGGCACATAACTGTGTCTCGGCCTTCTGGCTAAGATCAAAGTGCGTTTGCTGCTTCCCCCCCCCCCCCCCCCCCGTAGTGCGCTTGGTCTGGTCGGAGTCCGAGATGATCCTTCTCCGTCCTTTGGCTAGGATCGGGTGCATTTGCTGCTTCCCCACAGTAGTGCACCTGGTCTGGTCGGGGGCCGGGATGATCACAAAAAAACTCATCACACATCTTCACCTTAGATGTGGGCCTGGTGGACCACTGTGGGAAATAGCTCAGTGGGACTAAGGGTCCACACTAAGAAGGGGAAACTAGCTTTTCTGGGGTAACCGCCAACACCCCCCCCCCCCCCCCCACACACACACACACACAAAACTGTGCCTTGTAACTTGAATTAACTTGGAAATTATTGACGAAAAGGCCAAGCGAACCAAGAAGGAGGGGTTTGTCGGAAAGTATGGTACCGAAAACGGTTATTTCACTTAGATAGTGTGCGAAGAAGATGGAAGTTAAACACAACGCAGTGCCTGCACGTGTCCCTACTGTGGAAAGAAATCTATGGAGAGAAAGGCTGTTTCATTTGGAAATACAGCAGATGTTCCAAAACTGTTGCAGGAGATGTCTGGGATTACTCGACCACTGCTGCTGCACAAGTACAAAGTGCCATCCGTCGTCTCAGAGAAACGAAGCAGCGTTTGAAGTGTATAAACTGCGATCATCATCATTGGCCACTTTGCGGAGGCTTGAAAGTGGCCGCTCTTTTGCTTGGACTACAGGGTGGATACACAAAGTACTATTGCTTTCTCTGTGAGTGGGATAGCAGTGCACGAATTAACCATTACATCAGAAGACATTCGCCAATGAGGCAGTCATTGCAGCCTGGCAGTAAGAACGTTGAGAACCCAGCGCTTGACGTTACCAGCAAGAATTTGTTGCCAACTTTGCACATTAATCTGGGTCTCATGAAAGCCTTTGTCAAGGCAATGGAGAAAACATTAGGCTTTCAAATACTACACTAGAAAATGTTCGAGACTGAGTGAAGCTAAAATAAGAGAGGTGAGTATTTTATGTTACAATATCAATTGGTTGAGAATGTAACCAAAGTTGGCGGAGAAGCATCCTATCCACTGCGTTACCGTGCAATTCACAGTTATCAAGTGCCTGTGTCCTCGTTCATCACAGTTTGTGTAGATTGGACGAAATTGTGTTACCAAGTTAGCAACAATAATGATATATTATAATTGACAATAATACTATTTCATATATGCGACATAATTGGAATGGGACATACCGACTTGATATCAACCTTTATTGATTTTGTTGTCTTCAGGGAAACTTTATGAAACACGCATTCACATTTGCAATCTTTCAAGCTTCGCGTACAGATTATATTTTTTAAGAACAACATTTGTATATTACTTTAATTCTTCTCTTCGATAATATTCTTTAAGCATGTTATCTCCTAATACATATCATACACGTATGTTATTTTGGCATTCAGTTTTATCAATTCCCTGCAAAGATCAAAGTGTAGATTTAATTTCTCGTCCTTGACTTGGGGACGTAGATTACAAGAACTCTGAACTCGGAGTGGGTTAGCCTGATGGCGAGGGACACTGGTAATAGGGAAAGCTAATCCACACAATTCAGTCCAGTACTACTAGAAGTAGTGTGTATGGACTAGGTTAGCCTGATGACGAGGGACACTGGTAATAGGGAAAGCTAATCCACACAATTCAGTCCAGTACTACTAGAAGTAGTGTGTATGGACTAGGTTAGCCTGATGACGAGGGACACTGGTAATAGGGAAAGCTAACCCACACAATTCAGTCCAGTACTACTAGAAGTAGTGTGTATGGACTAGGTTAGCCTGATGACGAGGGACACTGGTAATAGGGAAAGCTAACCCACACAATTCAGTCCAGTACTACTAGAAGTAGTGTATATGGACTAGGTTAGCCTGATGGCGAGGGACACTGGTAATAGGGAAAGCTAATCCACACAATTCAGTCCAGTACTACTAGAAGTAGTGTGTATGGACTAGGTTAGCCTGATGACGAGGGACACTGGTAATAGGGAAAGCTAATCCACACAATTCAGTCCAGTACTACTAGAAGTAGTGTGTATGGACTAGGTTAGCCTGATGACGAGGGACACTGGTAATAGGGAAAGCTAATCCACACAATTCAGTCCAGTACTACTAGAAGTAGTGTGTATGGACTAGGTTAGCCTGATGGCGAGGGACACTGGTAATAGGGAAAGCTAATCCACACAATTCAGTCCAGTACTACTAGAAGTAGTGTATATGGACTAGGTTAGCCTGATGGCGAGGGACACTGGTAATAGGGAAAGCTAATCCACACAATTCAGTCCAGTACTACTAGAAGTAGTGTGTATGGACTACGCTTGAGCTCAAAGCCAGCGAACTCACACCACAAAACTAAACCGTCTGCGCTTGATCTGGCAAGGGTGTAGAGTGTCGGTCATCCAAATTGTAAACTCTAATCACCAAATCACTGACACTAATACTTCTACACATGCTTTTGTGGACCACAATGAGCCGAAAGGCACATCGTGGGACTAAGAGGACTTTAAAAAAATAAGATCAATTAAAACAACAGGAGTCAGTTTTAGTAAGCATCAACATGGACTTCATGCTAACCTTTGTGACTGTCACAGCCGTTGCCAGCATACCATTACTGATCATTGCGGTCTTGAAGACTGACAGCTATTCTACCCTGAACTCTACAAACAGACGGGGTACATTTAGGCCAGACACGTCGGCCCTCTACAAGACTCAATGTTTGACTCTGCGAACAAGCTCAGTTGCTAACTAGACGCCATAAACACAAGACCCACACAAAACACCACGGCAAGAAGTGGGCCGAGGGAAAGCGCTCACTAAAAATCTGGTGTGGTTTTGTAAACAATATCATAGTGTAGTATCTGCATTTGGTCTTGCCATGGCCACCAGCAGAGGCGGTCATTCGAATGACACAGGGACGTGGGACATTTTGGGGCGGCTCAGGCCCCTGGTTAAACCGCGAGCCCGCATTTGTATTTTGTTTGTCTGTTAAATGTTGTTTGTTTTTTGTTTTTGTTTTTTTGGGGGCAAAAATAAAAGTGTAGATTTATCAGCACTTGATCTGGCTGGGGTGCAGAGGAGGTTATCCAAACTGCAAACTCTAATTACTGTCCACTAACACTGGGAGATGGACTTTGGTGGACCATAATGGGCCGAAATGCACACGGTGGGACTAAGAGACTTTTAACAATTTTTTAAAATGTTTTTTATTTTTTATTTATTTTTTTTTAAACAAAAGGAAGGAAGGCATTAACAGGAATCCTGCCTAAACAGATTCAAGAGATCAAAGACTTTCTGCTTCCAGCCAGAAGTAAAGATGACAAATTTGTCAAGATCAAGAATAATAAGGACAATGTCATGTTCAGGTACACTTTGTACACTTGTGATCCGGGATAGAGAAAAAGACGTGATGCTGAGGCTGTCATTGCCACCTGGTCTGGCAGTCACAGAACGTAAGAGAAATCAATAAATGTAGAAAACCTGACACATACATATGTCTTTTAACTGGAACTATATTAGGAAAGAATAATGCATGACTTTCATGAGTTAATATGAGTGGCTAGTCTTAGTCCTCAAGCTAATACGAGGGTAAGTTAATAGGTAAGTCATAAATGGCTGTAGAAAAATAACTACACATGATAACAACTTGAAACTAGTTTAGTTTTATACATACATTGTCCCTTTATTTCTCAGGATAATTTCTACCAACATTGATGCATTTATCCCATCGTTTTATCAGTCTTCCCAAACAGGCTGCATAGAACTGCGTGCTTTGTGTTCATTTACCGGTCATCCCACAGAACTGTGTGATTTACTTATTGACTCATCCTCGTAATTTTTTCTAAACAACTATCACTTAACGGGATACACATTTGTCACCATAAACACTGACAACTCATCTTGGCGGGAGACATTCCGCGAATGACGCCGAAGTTGAATGTGAAGTAAAAACCTGGTTTACAATTCTCTTTATTTTTAGTGTATCAATCAAACTTTTCACCTTGGTATACATTTGAGTGCGAATACAAATAGTGTTTCTGTCTGCCAGTCATACTTAACTTTCTGTCCTCCTGCCTCACTAAAATTATTGATTCACTTCTAGAAGAATGAGGTACACAATATATTACCCCACCGTGTTGTATACTGTCAGTTGTAGGCTTTTGTGGAAGTTTCACTCGGGCAGAGAGGGGAGTGCCTTCTGCAAAGGAAATTGCTGCGTGATGATTATGCTTTTTCACACTGGTTAAAATCATTACTTTCATCACAACCATGATAAAGATTATATTTATCAGCACAATCATCACACACTTGTCATGTATGTTGTAAGAAGCCATTAATGATTGTGGGTGTGAGATTTGCTATTTCATTATTTCGAAAACTTTAGACACAAAGTCTAATCACTCAAACAAAGCCCTAGGCGTGAGTTCCTTGAGGCCTATGATCAATTGTCGGCCTGAAGCTGATCACGTCATCCACCGAGTGCCGGTTAGTCTACAAACTATAGGTTCAGCACCATGTGCGCTATGAGTCTTAACTGTGTTAAAGGGTATAATTTTTTTTTTTACTTAATATGTTCCATTAGGAGATGAATGACAGAAGAAGAAGAGGAAAGATCGACATTCGATGAGAGATGTCGTCTATATTTTTTATGTATCTATAATTCTTTGCGCCACAGAAAAAATGCTGAAGCATCTTTTAATCTATGTTGACCTGTTAGGCTTGCAAAATCGTTAAAACAATTCGATAAGGGATTGGAACACATGACAAACAAGTCGGCAGGGAAGCGTACTAGCCACTGGACTAGCGTCGGCTCCACAGTTATCATGTGTCCAGGTCTTAATCCGGGAACTGCATGTGTGGATTCAACAACATTGTTTTACAAAGTTAGCAACAATAAAGTTATAATGAGACATAATATTATTTCATCATTAGGGAAATAATTGAAATGGGATTTACCTCTTTAATATCATTTTTTATTATTCTTCATGTAATAACACATACTTGCTTGGAAACTTTAAGAAACACGTATTTGTATTAGCAAATCTGCAAAGTCTAGGTACACGTTTTTATTTTATAAAACAACCTCTTTATATGACTTTAATTCGACAACATCTTATGGGTAATATTCTAAAACAGTTCGACACCTAATAAATATCATACATGTGTTATTTGGCATTTAATTACAGTTACATTTTACTTAACATATTCTTTGTATTTTTATGGCAGGCACATAAACGTGTGCCTTTTAACTGGAACCAAATTAGGATAGCAGTAGCCTAAAGGGTTGCGAACGTGATGTGTGAGCCGCCTATCACGCGTTCGAAACGTAGTGGTGACCGATCTGGCAGCAGACAGTATCGCTCTGGGGTGTAAACGTATTGGTGTGGGAGCGGGTCATTCAGACAGCAATGGCAAACTACTAAACATAACACTTGCCAAGACATCAACAACAGCAGTAAAATACTGGAGTTGAGAACGATGTCCGTAAATAGAACATTAATTCTTCAATATCTTATGGATAATATTCTAAAGCATTTCGTCCCCTAATAAATATCATATATGTGCGTTATTTGGCATTGAAATACAGTTATTATTTTGTTACAATATTGTCAGTATTTTCATGGCAGGCACATAAACGTGTGCCATTTCATCTGGAACTAAATTAGGATAGCAATAGACATGGTTTAGTGAGTTAGCAGTTAAACATCTAGGGCAGTAGTTCCCAAGCTTTTCAAGCAGTGGGCCATATATACTATTTTCAGTAGTTAAGCGGGCCACAACGTTATAACATTATACATATCGTGCAATATCATTCTTAAATTTCTTAACTTTCGTCAACGAAATTCTAAACCTTTAAAGGCAGTCAGTGTCGGTAATACACTGCGGTCATGTTTTGGTTAAAAATTAAAAGTTAATTTAACAATACATTTTAAATTAGTTTCGAAAATCGCTATTAATGTAATTAATTTACAATTGTAACTGCTTTTCATAACAAGTTACTTAAGTTCATATACCAGTTTATCAATGTCTGGGCACAAATCTATCGTGCCCAAAGTCATAAGAGCAAGTCAGGTAACAGTCGTTGAGTCTGGAACGTTGCTTGTTTTTTATTACGGTCATTGCGGAAAATGACTTCTGGCATCTGTAAGTCGAACCAAAACGACAAATGTATCTTGGGCGAATGAACGCAAGTGGTCAAATTGTTCGCCAGGCAATAGTCGTCAGAATGAAATCATATGATCAGCTAAAGGTGAAGCAGGCAGCTCCAGAAAGTTACATCTCAGTGCAGAATTGCATTTCAAATCATTTACTTTGTGCTGAAGGTTTTGTTGAATTGAATAATATCTGAGCATTACAATAACGAGCACAGTAAATTATCGCACGCTGACGGGGCGCTCCGAGTGCATTTTTGAAACTATTAAATTATATTATATTCAATAATTAGGCTTCGCGTGCCACTTTCAGACAGCTGGCGAGTTACAAGTGGCCAGGCGAGCCATGGTTTGGGAACCTCTGATCTAGGGTAACCGATCGTCTGGTCTTAGCTCAGACTCATAGTAAACACATATCTATTTTGAACTAAATACGATCTTTATATTATTAGCATATCAATTAAACTTGTCGCCTTGGCATACAATCGGATTCGAATACAAATAGTGTTACTACCTGCCAGTCATACCATACTTTCTGTCCATCTGCCTAAGTACCATTCTTGATTCACTTCTAGAAGAATGCATTACTTATTAGCCCGCTGGCATATCAATATTCGACACAACCGTGTTGCCAACTTTAAGTTGTAGGCTTTTGAGGATGTTTTCCTCGGACAGATAGGGAATGGACCTTCGGCAAAGGGCATTGCTGCAGGATATTATGTTTTCCACACTGGTTAAATTCATTATTTTCATCACTACCCAGATAAATATTATTATTATCAACAGCATCATCATCTCCTTGTCATGAATGTCGTAAGAGGAAACTAATGATTGCTGGCGTGAGGTTGGCTATTGCATCTTTTAGAAAACTGTAGAAACAAAATCTAATCAACATCACAAAGGGTTTGACGTGAGTTCCTTGAGGCCTATGATCAACTACCGGCCTAAAGCTGACCACGTCATCCAGCGGGTGCCGATTAGTCTAAAATGTATGTGTCCAGCACCATTTGCTCTATGAGTCTTAACTGTGTTAAATGGTCATTAATTGTTTCCACAATATGATCCATTAGAAGTTGAAAGAAAGACGAAGAAAAAAAAAGAAGTGGACAACCAATGATGGATTTGGCCTATAATTTTTCCGCCCCTTTGCTCCCTAGAACATTTCCTGGTGCATGTTTTAGTCTAGGTTAACTTGAAAAAATAACCTTGCTAAATTATTAAAACAGACCTATAGGGGATTGGAACACGTGACAAACAAGTCTGCAGTGCCAGCCCCGTATCTAGCGTGGGCACCAGGGTTATCATGTGTCCATGTCTTAATCTGTCACAGCATGTGTATATAAATAAATGTTTTGTATATCGCTGTCAACATCAGCATCTTTCAGCTGATTGTTGATTTCTTGGCAAGATTATGCTCAGTAGTTTGCTATTGCTTTCTGAGAGACCGGCTCCATACTCTCATAAGTCACTGGCTCGACTCGAACCGCTTCCAATTCTCGTGCGCTCACGTCAACCGCGAAAGTATTCGGGGTTACGGAGAAAGCTGCTAACACCTCGACCAGGGAGACCGGTACAGCATGTGTAGATTAGACAAATTGTGTTACATATTTAGCAATCAAGAAGATATCATGGGAGATAATACTACTTTATATAAGGGATATAATTAAAATGGAACACACCACTTTAATTTAACATGTATAATTGTTAATATAATCAAACAAAATTACTTGGGAAACTTTTTTAATCATGGACTTATATTTGTAATACTGCCAGGCACAAAGATTGTCTTTCTTGAAAAAAATCTGTATGTCACTTTAGTCCTTTGTTATTGCATGGATAATATTCTAAGGGATGTTCTCTCCTCATAAATATCATATATGTATGCTAGTATCTATTTCCCACTGCATTTCGGCCATTTGGCTGGTTTCTCTTCACAACGTATAAATCTTTTTGCATGTACCGTACTAATGTCGTTTCTAGTAGCTCCGAATCCTGTGTCGTCAATTTCATGAATCACCTCTACGATACTTTCAGTGGTGATACGCGCCTTGATGTTCTTATCACTTACGTTACTTAAAGAAACCAGAAATCGCCTTTCTTGGAAACCTCTTAAAGGAGAAAGAAGGCGACAGGCACACCAGCGTAGAAAATAGATCCAGGGGAAGTCATCAACCATCTCATCATCATCAAGTGCCTTGCCGGCTGGCGTAGGCGTTCATGGCTCTCCATAGATCTCGGTCTTTGGTGTTCTGGATCAACTCTGCTGATGATATTCCTCCATGCCACCGTCTCAATCCGTCCAGCATCATTTCTCTTGGTCAACCATCTACATATCAATAAAAAATAATGAGCCTGAAAAAAATTAAAAAAAACATACATGTGTGCCTTATAATTAAATCGCTTCTCGGCCTTTTTCTTCACAACGTTTCTAGAGCGGGGAAACCTGGTAGTCCCGTAATACTGTCCATGTAGTATCTGATCAAGGATAATTAGCATCCTAGGATACTTTTATCTCGGGATATTCTTACCTCAAAATTGTGTTATTCTAAAGGATATTGATAGAAAATGACAAGTTCATCTCTAACACTGACGTCAGATGTGCTCAACGGAAACCTGCTCCACCGCTCAGGTACAATTGTTGTGTCTCTCTCCGGCCCTGGAGCCGCCGCCAAGTCGACGCCAGCGTTCATGGCGAGCGCACTCGCTGGACTGGCTGGCGTGCCGCTAGGCGCAATAGCCAGTCTACACAGGTATGAGTCACCGACACGGTGGTTCGTGACTTTAACAGAGACATTCATGTTAAACTGTACGATAGGCTACACCGGGTACAGTTACAAGTACCGAATTCGGACATCAATATTTGTCTGGAGCATGTATACAAAGTAAGGCAAAAACTTACTTTGCATTGGATCCCAGCAGCAATGAAGATAGAGGGTGTTAAGATAATTGCCGTACATGCCACTGGGGACCCGAATGTGGAGGTATTTCCAACAAAAACTCTGGAGGTAAATGGGGAGCCTTATGTAACCCCGTCCAAGACATCCCCCATTACATAAATATAAACATAACAGGGGTTACCAAAAACACTCACAAAATTCTGATAACATTGCCCAGCAGGAGAACTGCTTGTCATGTGTGTGGTATGAACGACCACTGGTCCAACAAATGTCCAGCCAAACATACAAACAAGCCTGTTGTGGCACAAGAAGATGTAATAAATTTACAACCTCTGAGAAGGCAAGGACCAGCACAACATCAACGAAACCTACAACGCGGAAAACAATTTGAACAACATCCCACACAACAAGAAAAACAACAAACGGATACGCCTACAGACAATCAAGAAAACTACATTCTGGAAACGCAAACAGAAGAACCCTTTACAACTGTTTTCCACTCCAAAACCAGAAAAAGACAACTACGAGGATTAAGTCCAAACTCAACAAGCAGTACTAAGGAAGAAGAAGAAGAAAACTCACCAACCAAATCAACGCCAAAAAAGAAGGAAAGACAAACGAAAATACTGACGAAAATATCAGCAACGACACCTTTGATGATAAAACATAACCAGAATTGACATCTAAGAACACTACTGACACTGACACTGACACTGACACCGAAGAAGATGGCCTACTGTTTTAACATCTACAATCAGATCACGTCTGCAAAATATACCGGAAATGAAAATATTTGAACTGAGCTAATTTGTAGTTACTGAAAACGAAAATTACATTAATATATGTTGATGGCTCTAGTTTTCACGATATATGCTACTAGTATATTTGAATAACGAAGACACAATCCATAGATTGTACGATTTATTGCCAGGCATATTTCGCTGCATCTCGTCATGTACATACTGCATAATTCACACAATATAAAGTAAAATAACTAGATACACCTTCAAGCTGAAATATACATATGTTCGCACAGTGTTGTCAATTGTCTACCACAATAATTTTAAACTGACTATAATGTCTTTCTGTTTGCACAAAGCTGGCATATGTGCATTAATCATTAATGGCTTCTGCAAACTTTAACAAGCGACTATTGTGTGTATTAAACAACACGCAAAAAGGGCCGTCTCTATCAATTACATGACCGGTTCCCAAGACGTGCCGTGCAATGGACGACGCCGGAAGTTTGTAATTGTGGTGTGCCAACTTTCCCATTATCCCATCGCCTGACTGTAGTATCATGTCAATCCAATTGGGTATGTGTTCCACAAAAGAATATATTAGTATATTTAATTATGGTCAATTTATATATATATATTCATTGGCACCTTGCCGTCTTGACAGACGATAGTTTGTGCTTTAAAAAGGCATAATAACTTTTAACTATGGCGGTAGCGAGTGTGACTGATAAGGCCAATTTGCGCTGTAAATGTCCGTTCACAGTGGGTGCATGTGAACACGTGGTCATTTCCACCATCATGCACCATCTTACGTCTCAAACGCTTGATGTGTGACTTTTCTGCAATAATTTTCTCCTTTGACTTTATTCCATTTCTGATATTTGCCCTCCATGCAACACGTTCAGCGGCGACTTGCTCCCAGTGTGCATTATCAATGCCTGTATCAATCATGTCCCGCTTACACACATCTTTGTATCGTAGTAGAGGCCGACCCTGAGATCTCTTACCCATCTGTAATTCACCAAAAAAGATATTCTTTGGTATTCTACCATCATCCATCCTCCTAAGATGTCCTATCCATCTAAGTCTACGAAGACTGAGCATGGAATAAACTGTCACACAACCTGATCTTTCCAATACTTCAGTATTTGTGACTTTGTCTTGCCACTTAATACCAAGAATTCTTCGCAGACACCGCATATGAAAGCTGTTTAAGTTGTTCTCTTGGTGTGAGTAAGTTGTCCAGGTTTCACTGCCATAGAGAAGAGTACTAAGGACACAGGCTTGATAGACAAGGACTTTTGTTTTGGCAGTAAGCTTCCTGTTCTCCCAGACTCTTTTTCTTAACCTGTTCATTGTTGTTGCTGCCTTACCAATCCGGATGTTGATTTCCTGATCTAGGGATAATTTGCTATTTACCACTGATCCTAGATATGTAAAATGGTCTACTATCTCTAGTTCAGCATTGTCAATAAAGATTGATGGTACCCCATGTGCACCTTGTGACATAATCTGTGTCTTCTTTTTGCTAATTGTTAAACCAAATTCAGAACAAGCATTGGAGAATGCAGATAGTAGACATTGCAATTCTTCCTCAGAGTGGGTCGTAACTGCAGCATCATCTGCAAAAAGCAACTCTCTGATCAGTACCCTCCTAATTTTGGTCTTAGCCTTCAATCTCTGAGCATTGTAGAGGCCGCCATCTGAGCGTGAGTGAATGTATATACCACCATCCTGATCATGAAATGCATATTTCAGTAGAAGTGAAAAGTATATTCCAAAGAGGGTGGGAGCTAGTACACAACCTTGCTTAACTCCACTCTTGATTTCAAATTCTTCAGAAGTTGCACCATCAAACTTGATTATACCCTTCATGCCTGTGTGGAACGATTCCACAATGGACAGAAGAGTTGGTGGGCAGCCAATCTTCTTTAGTGCCTTGAACAGACCCTCACGACTGACCAAATCAAATGCCTTTGTGAGGTCGATGAAGGCAATAAACAGTGGTTGATTCTGTTCACGGTATTTTTCTTGCATTTGTCGCAATGAGAATATCATATCAGTGGTAGACCGGTTCTGTCGAAAGCCACACTGTGATTCGGGGTAGACTTGATCTCCTAGGACTTGAAGTCTGTGCAGAACAATTCTGGCAAATACTTTTCCAACAATACACAGAAGTGAGATACCCCTATAGTTGTTGCAGTCGCTCCGATCGCCCTTGTTCTTGTACAGTGTTATGATGCTTGAATCTTTGAAATCCTGTGGGACTTGTCCTTCACGCCAGCATAGCTCTATTAGCTGGTGGATCTGTATAGTGAGTGTGTCTTGCCCACTCCTGATAACCTCTATTGGAATCCCATCCTTACCTGGAGCCTTGCCAGATGCAAGTTCATTTATAGCACACTTAACTTCTGTTATGGTGGGAAGTGTGTCCAGGTGGTCAAGAGTTGGTAGAGCCTCTATGGCATTGAGGGCATCATCCGCTAGTTTGGTCTCACTTGAGTAAAGCTCCAAATAGTGCTCTACCCATTTGTCCATCTGCTGTTTCTTATCAGTGATGATTTCTCCAGTCAAGGTTTTCAATGGTGCACTTCTTTTGATCACTGGACCGCAGGCTTTCTTTATTCCTTCATACATGCTTCTTATGTCTCCCTTATCACTTGCGATTTGAATGGACTCACATAACTTGATCCAATAATCATTTGCACACTGCCTGGCAGCCTTTTGCACATCCTTCCTAGCTTGCCTAAGCTCACTCAGAGTGTTACGCGTTGGTCTTTCCTTGTTTCTTAAGAGAGCTTTCTTCTTCTTATCAATCAAGGGCTGCAGAGTCTTGCTGTTGGCCGCAAACCAGTCCTGCCTCTTATGATCCACAGTGCCGTAAACCCCTACGGCAGTTTTATAAAGAGTTTCCTTAATTTGAATATATATTCCTTAATTTGAATATATATATATATATATATATATATATATATATATATATATATATATATATATATATATATATATATATATATATATATATATATATATATATATATGACGCAACTGTTGTGGATGATTGTATGTATCCCATCTGCAACACGTCCGATACCATATGGCGATGACCTATCAGTTCCCAAAGTGCCAGAATCATTTTTTAGATGCTTAAACTGATTAAGAAGAGGTAATTGGTGGTCCTGAACCATCAACCCGAAGCACCCAGATTTTGAGCAAACTACATCCATTAAACCACACTTACTAACCAAAAGTAAACTGAATGATCTTGTAAGAGATCTAATTTATTTTGCTTTCGGGTTCCAGATTTCAACAGTGGAATCTCCTGACAGAAGATGTTAGAATTTGTGTGTATAGGAATCGCCAGAAGCCGCTTATTATATTCTTTTTTCAAAGCTGGTGACCTTTCTGTGTGCCACACCGTATCTGGTTTAATGGCAGCCCTCAAAATCAATTACAAATCGGAAGAGTAGAGGCGTTTAATGGATTCATCCATGACGAGGCTTAACGCTGTTTTGTTGAATAATGGTGATGTGTTACAGTCAATTCCAGTTCGTCACGCAGTTCATATGAAGGAATCTTATGAAAACGTTAAGCAGCCTTTGAAGTGCAGAAACTACGATCATCATCGTTAGTTACTTTGCGGTGACTTAAAAGTGGTCGCTCTTTTGCTTGGACTACGAGGTGGATAAACAAACTACTGTTGCATTCTCTGTGAGTGGGATAGCCGTGCACGAATTGTCCATTACATCAGAAGGGTCTGATATGTAAGTAATAGTGTAAGTGCCGGTATGTAAGCGAGAGTCAGTGTAAGCATAGCTGAGGTCAAGGGCAGTAGGAGACACCACGGCTTGGCTGACGGAAGGTCAGGCAAGAAGTCCGTGGATAGACCCACGTGATGTGGGAAGGTCAAGGAGGAGAGAGGCAGTGTGTGTGAGACAGCGAATAGAGACGGACGTGTGGAGATCTAGAGAGCGATAGAACGATAGAACGATAGTGTTTGTGACGGATAGATGGAGATGAACGTTGTGTATTGATATTCGAGGAATGTACTAACTGTGATATGTGCGGGATGATGTGAGGCTGTGATTGCGAATGATCATACGGGCGACAGTGTAAATATCGCCCATGTGAGCTAGCGTGTGGCTGCTGGTGTTGAACGATTGTTTGAGCGTGAAGTGCGACCATGTTGTCAGCCTGTAGTATATTGTAATAAATGTTGTTCAGGAGATAGCTCCTGCGAGTTTCCGATTGCATTCATGTGTTATTAGTATATGTGTCGTAGATGTTGTAATTTGCCTGTCCAAGTCCAGTGAGCTAGAAGGAGGAAATAGTTAGGACTCTGACAGGTATAATGGTGTCAGAAGTACACACGAACCACATTACCCAATGTAAAATGCATAAAAGAACGCTACTTATGCAAAGAAGAAGATCAATTGCATAATTTTGTAAAAATCGGAGATTTGTTAACAAAATCAGAACGAAAATAACATCATTTCTTTCCACAGCAGGTTTCAATTCTACAAAGCGACCGACGTAACCAGAACAGGTCAACGGTAACCAGCACGAGAATCACGTTCCTGTACATCAAGCGTTCGAGTAAACAGCAGATAAAGATAAGTTGATTAATTTTGATTGCTAATTACCCAAATCTGCATTCTTTGATTTTCTTGTGTAAATGTCATCATTGGCGGAGGTAAATATTAATTAACAGAAAATGATGTCAGATGATGAACACAGCCCAGATCAATCACACTTCTGGGGCACAAATCATTACAGAAAGTTGCAAGACTTTTTCGAGGGTACACGGGCACAAGACAAAGCAAATTGTAATAGACAACATGACCTAATACGTGATTGGACACAGAAATTTGAAAAGAAAATGCAAGACTACAAAATCCCAAAAGATTATTGGAGTGTATGGTACACAGGACACGTACCAATAAAAGGTAGAAAACTATCGGAGATCATACCAGATTTGTCAAGTAATGACTATGAATATTATAAAACAAAAATATTAAAACACTATCTAACCTCTTTCGAGACTCTAAAAGTAGAGGTACAAAATTTGAAACCAGCCACAGACAAGTCATTCACCCAGTATATAAGGGAAATAGAAGAATTTCTCATAAAGCTA
Source organism: Cepaea nemoralis (assembly GCA_014155875.1). NCBI lineage: Eukaryota > Metazoa > Mollusca > Gastropoda > Stylommatophora > Helicidae > Cepaea > Cepaea nemoralis. The sequence goes on from JACEFZ010009912.1 coordinate 79,989, forward strand.
ACATTTGAAATTAAACATACAGACAACAATCAAGAAGCAATAAATTTCTTGCTAGTGGAAAAACTAAAAGCAACACTCCCAGCCGAATGCGGAAAATAATTAGAAGAACACAACACAGAACCTATCAAAAACTTACTAGAAAAATGCCGCGAATATTACAACCAAAGTTTGAACCTGGTTAAGAACACTCAACAGAAAAGTACTGTGAAAGCAACGGCATCTTCAGCCACAGATTGTCAAAACAAACCACAGAAAACAAAACCAGCACTGTGCAAACATTGTAGCACTCCACATACAGAAAATGGAATATGCGATAAGAATCCCACTTATCAAGAATACCTAAATACTATTATAGCACAAAAACTGGGGAAGGTAAACCAAAGGAAATATAGAACAAAATGTCATTTTTGCCTCGCGTATGGCCACAGACGTTTCGAATGTGAAGGAGTAAAAAGAATACAGAAAGCAAAAGCAAATGCAGCCATAAACATTACAACAGGCAGTTCAGCAAAGAACTTAGAAAAAGTAAACATCACAGAGACGAAAACAAGACCAAACACTGCAAATTCAGAACAGACTGAGTTTTACCCAACAGACTTTGTACCATATTTCAATAATGTTGTTAATATCACTCAGCCTCATTCCTTATTTAAAGAGGGCAATACTCAACAAGAAAGTGAGGAAATGAACAAAACCTCAAGACTGTCGTTAGGAAAACTAACATTCCATGAGGGATACATTAATGACACAGTATGCACATGTGTACGCGACACAGGGTCCTGTCTTATCGGTCTTCGGAAGACCCTAGCTGATCCTAAAGACTACCTAGATGAGTACATCTATTGCAGAACTGTTTCAGGGACAGTAGAGAAATATCCTATGGCATGGGCCAATATAAAATCACCTTTCCTATCAGGCAGAGTAACTTGCGCATTATTAGACAATCCATGCTGTGATTTATTAATTGGAAATGTATTAAATGTAATAGACCACACAGAGTCCACAACCCAGACATGGCAGAAAGTTAACACCACAACAAACACTGCCTTAACTACACCACTCATCATACAACAACATGATGAACAGACCAAAGTACCACACCATACCAACTTGATTACCATCTCACAACAAGAAAAAAACAGAAACTGGGGTGTATCATCAAAGAAAAGAAGGTACAGATAACAAGCATTTCACAAGGGCGAGAAAAGATCACAAAACATCATGGTACATACTATACCTCCTGTACCCCCTGTTAACTACACACATGCCCAAGTGCACACAATGGATGGTTCTACTCGCACTACTCATGGTAAATGCAAAACAAATGTCTTCACAAACAATTTTATTCACACATCATCATGACGCAACACAGATGATATTACTCATGACAAACCAGCTAACTTTGTTACTTACATCATTACTGGTGAACCAAAATTTGTTGTTACCACTGATAAACACTATGTCAAATCAACTCAGACACATACTTATGCTGAACAATGTAAATCATCAGTCGGTGGAATTACTGACAAAAATCAGCAACAAAGTACCCTACATATTTTGGAAAATATACACAAATTGCAGAAAAGTGTACAAACATGCACGATTACAGTTCAAAACTATACATGGTGTATTATTATTATTTGAACTATTGGATGTGTACACACATGTACGAGTGCAGGTTTGGAGATAGCACTCAAAATGATCTCAACATGAAATTTGAAAATCCCCACTCTTCGGAAAATTAATATTAACCGTGACCTACTTTATATCCTTAGATCGAGTAACTCCAGAGTTGCCTTGTCTGCTGTACGACTCCAGCGCTATGATACTAGCACACTCCATTGTATAGACCAACATAAAAGTTCCTTCAACGTGAAAAGTGTCATCGACAGAACAGTAAGACTCAACATGTGATTTCAGGTATCGAACAGTAAGCTATACCCATATTGACTGTGTTTCAAACGAGTATCTACAGAATCCACCTTTTGAAATCGACCAACAACGACAAGAGCTTCACAAGTACATACATTCATTTCCAGTGATCAGTTTAATGAACCAGAAGGCCAACCTACAAACTATGGCAAAGACAGTCACAGACAGACGCACCATTTTTTTTTTACATGTGTGAATTCCAGCAATTTTACAGAACGGACTTACAAAGTGTCCAAACTTGGTGAAAAGTCTTAATCACTATACAGAAGGAAAGACAATATCATGATATACAGAAGACGTCAATAATCGGTTCAGAAAGAAGAAATGCCAAACATTCCAGCACCGCAATGAACATTGAACACTGGTAATTTAATTACGTGTGCATAACTTTCACAGGACAAGTACAGTATCCTATACATGCATAAAGGCAGCGACGATGAACATTTTATTGTATATGTATTAACTGCAGGACATCCAATGTCTAATTTTATTATTATAATACTGTGTATTGGTAGAATGTGATATGTACATATGAGCGTAAGTATAGTGGCGAAAAGTATAAGTTGTAATGCTGAGAATAAACGCCTGGCAATCCCAATACGCGAGTGTTACCAAACTTGCTTTCGCGTGTCGTGGATAGCCCGACGAATGACGCTTAGCAATAGTGGTACAAAATTAACATCATAATATTGTAACAAGAAGGAACATATCAACAGGGTGATGCCAACCAAAGAGATTAATAAGAACTCTCCATAACAGTAAACGAGGTATACCCAAAAAGGGAAACAAGTCAAGGTCTGACATAAAAGAGGTAAGGGGGACTATTATATACATGAAGTATATTCGAACCATGACCACAACATTGACATAGCGTGCTCATAAAGAATCGATTAGGGTGCATTAAATAGAGACGAGGTGGACCACGTCTGAATAGAGAGAAAATTTAAGAATGCTGTAAGAGGAAGTTGTAGCCTTAGACGAGGCGTGAATCAATGGAGAATCCTTAAATCAGCATCGCCACAATAATTATGAGATGATAATGCACAGACAATCGATGGAGAAACATGAACAGAATGTAATGTCACGGATTGGGGATGGAAGAATATAACGAGGTATGATAAATAGACCCAACAAGAACATTTGTCAGACCACGACAAAACCTTGAGAGAAACCTCAGTACTGAAAAAGAGAGAACAACAGCGATAGTTGATCTCGGAAAAGACCAGAGTAAGAAGATACGCACGCGTATACTTATGATCATACAATCCCCTGACAAGGTTAGAAAGGGGTAACAAGAACAACGACAGAATGTGTCACATTTCTAAGTGAAAGTGCCACATTGTTTGTGCGGGGGGAGAGTGTCAGGGTCTGATATGTAAGTGATAGTGTAAGTGCCGGTATGTAAGCGAGAGTCAGTGTAAGCATAGCTGAGGTCAAGGGCAGTAGGAGACACCACGGCTTGGCTGACGGAAGGTCAGGCAAGAAGTCCGTGGATAGACCCACGTGATGTGGGAAGGTCAAGGAGGAGAGAGGCAGTGTGTGTGAGACAGCGAATAGAGACGGACGTGTGGAGATCTAGAGAGCGATAGAACGATAGAACGATAGTGTTTGTGACGGATAGATGGAGATAAACGTTGTGTATTGATATTCGAGGAATGTACTAACTGTGATATGTGCGGAATGATGTGAGGCTGTGATTGCGAATGATCATACGGGCGACAGTGTAAATATCGCCCATGTGAGCTAGCGTGTGGCTGCTGGTGTTGAACGATTGTTTGAGCGTGAAGTGCGACCATGTTGTCAGCCTGTAGTATATTGTAATAAATGTTGTTCAGGAGATAGCTCCTGCGAGTTTCCGATTGCATTCATGTGTTATTAGTATATGTGTCGTAGATGTTGTAATTTGCCTGTCCAAGTCCAGTGAGCTAGAAGGAGGAAATAGTTAGGACTCTGACAATGTACAATCAGGAAGGCATTGCAGCCTGGCAGTAAGAACGTTGAGAACCCAGCACTTGTCGACACCAGCAAGATTTTGTTGTCACCTTTGCACATTAAGCTGGGTTTCATGACAAACTTTCTCAAGGCAATGGATAAAACAGATGAGGCTCTTAAATATCTCATCAGAAAATTTCCAGCCCTTAGTGAAGTTAAAATAAGAAAGGGGTTTTTTTTGTGGTGCTCAAATTTGAATATTGTATGGATGTGAAAGTTGGAAATCAACGGTAGCTTTAGATAAAAATAAAATTTGATAATTCTGAGAACAAATGTCTTAGAAGAATTATAAACATCCACTTGACACACTTCAGAACCAATACGAAAATAAGACAAGAGACTAAGCAAGATACAGTATCCAATTTTATAAGAACACTCCGTTGGAACAACATCGGCCATGTACTCAGAGTGGTCAAGACAAGACTCCCCTACCAAGCCCTCATGTGATCACCGGTAGGGAAAAGAAAACGGGGAAGACTAAGAGTAACCTGCGTAGAACCATCATCAGAGAAGGTTCATTCAACGGCCAAATGAACATCCAAGATCTACAACAGGTATCAGCGAACAACTAAGCATGGAGAACCTTGACTTCTGCCCTATGCGCCGCCTTGGGCTCAAGAGGAAAGACTAACTAACTAACTAAATTTGAACACTTCTTCATAATGACGAGTTTATTTGTGTGTTGCATGGGAAGGAAAACGCAGCATGGTTTGCATATAAGTTAGTGGTGGGCAATTTTCACGAAAACAACAGATCTGATAATAACAATGAACTTGTTGAAAATCTCATTCTGAAGTATAAGAGTCTTGGATGCAACATGTCTTTGAAAATTCATTTTCTCGATTCTCATCTGGATTTGTTTTCATCAAACTGTTAAGCTGTCAGTGATGAGCATGGTGATGGATTTCACCAGGATATTGTTGCTTTGGAAACAAAGTATGATGGCAATCGGATCCCTTCAATGCTTGCTGTTTACAGTTGGACTGTAACAAGAGACAACTCATCAATTGACTACAAAAAGCAAGCGAAGAGAGTTCGAACAGGGACTGAATAGTGACGGAATTGGTTCAAATGTGCCTGTTTAAAACTGTCACAAAGTGAATGTTGACTAAGTGACAGATAGAGTGGATATGGTTATGTCTAGGGTATGTCCTTGTAACAATGTGATGTTGAACAACAGATTAATCAAGATGCATCACCACCAAACACCAGTCAGTGAACAAGCGTTAATTTGCGCACATAATATTCCTTTAATTCTGAATTAACACAGACACATGTAGCATATAAATCCAGGAACAATAATTCTCTAAGAATATATCTCCATCCCAATGGAACACTTCGAATAACATTGCCTCTCAAGGTTACTAAAATCTCGTCCCACACGACAGGTATACTAGCCTCTCTCTAGGCCCGACTCAAAGTAACCCACTATGGGTCTCGAATTCCACTCACTATCCCTGGAACCCACAGTGCGGAGTTATCTTCCAAACTCCGTCACAATTCTTCCCTTTATCACACCACGACCTTCTCCTGGTCTGGTCTACACTCAACTCCCTCTCAGCTCGGAGTCCAAACATCAACTGCCCCGTCAATCTTTGTCCCTCTCTTTTTCAACAATTCTATCCCCCACAATGCCTCACACACAACACACAACCTCACTGCTCCAACTGTCTGCCCCTTCTTGCAGCCCCTCTCTCTTACCGTTTATCTCCTTATATTTTCTTTCCTGTGAATGCCCTTTCACCTCTTGAACTGTTTATATTGTACGGACAATCACCTTAATGCCACTGAACACAGGCATGTGACACTACCCCACCCTCAAAAGAAAACATCGTTTTCTAATGTTGGGCGACTAATACTTATCAAATATGTGACCCAGACACATTGCCTGGGTAGTCGTTAGTATAAATCCAACTTACTCTAGATACCACACTTAATAATATATCAAATACTCATAGTAAATTCCCATATTCCCCACACATAAATACAACCATCTTTCTATCTTTTGTATCCATGCATGAACTAATACATCACATAATAATAATAATACATAATAGAAAAGCATTATACTTATGTACCCACAGGTCTCTTACTACTTCACGACCACACAATACTATTTGTGTACCGACCCTATATCAGGTGGTTCTGTTCTTGCATTAACCCACCTCTGATTCCTGTCGATGCTGTGTCTACCTTTTATGTACCCATCACTCATGGTACCTCTACAATTACAACATCTGTTTGTTATCCCTAGCCCTGGGTCAGTAATGTCGCGACAACTCTTTTGACCTGACTCAACTTTCCTATCTGTATATTGCACCGTTACACTTGAGTCTCTGTTTAGTCTGAACTCTTTATTCAATCTTGGCCCATATATCTGGCACCTTTCTTTCTGCTGCATACGCCTTATGCCTATGTGCCCTGCACATGCACCATCCTGAGCTGTTCTAGTATATCGGTGTCTGTGTGCTAAAGGTACTGCTACTTGCCCACGTGCAGTTCCACTATCTGAAAAGCGGCGAGTAAGAACATTGTTCTTCCTCTCGAAGCACCATCTACCTTTCTTTGACTGCCTATGTTCTACTCTCCTACACCCTTGGGAACATTTGTTCAGAGTAGTATCTTGTCTCTGGGAGCCACTAGCACTATATTTGGGATCCATTCTCATCTGCTCAGCTGTACTATCCTTGTCCTGCGTTCCTGTGTCTACTTCAAGTGCCTCTTCTACCTCAGCTATACTCTCTAATTTAGGTTCTCTTGTGGTAACTACCTCATTATTGCTTACACTATATTTTTGGTCCCAATAAACTACTTCCTCTTCTGTACACTCTTTAACTCCTATAACATTTCCTATGATGAGATCTGCCACTGGTGAGTCTAAAACACATGCTGTCACTCTTCCTGTTATGTATGGTGTTTTTACTGTTATCACGGCTATTGGGTAGAATTCTACTGTCCCATTAAATGTTATGGATCTAATCTTTTCTCCTGTATAATCCGAGGGATGCACTAAACCCTTTCTCACCCCGATGGACGTACATCCGGAATCCCTAATTGTTAACGCTGGCCTATCATTAACAAACCCATGATGCATCTTCATACTTCCTCCTTCATGCACTGCTGATCCTGCTTTAACTGTGTGACCACATATTAAGACTGGCTGACTGTCTTTTTCAAAAAGAGGTTTGCACCCACTACAATCTTCATTGTTCAGCGTCTCAATTACTTGTGCTGCATTTGAGTGCTCTGTTTCTCTCATCCTACATTGATGACTGACATGCCCGTTCCTTCCACATTTGAAACAAGTGATCTCCCTTTTACTGTTGTTCGTTGGTCCATCTGATGGTTGTGCATCACAATCTGCCATTTTGTGTCTCCAGCTCCCACAATTCCAGCATCCGACATAATTTGGACGTCTCTGGAAGTTCCCTCTTCTATATGGGTACCGTCCTACTCTACCAACATTGTTTCCTCGGAAACCATTATCTTGAAGTTCTTGCTGCTCACCTTTCTGTGCTGAATCCACACTTTGCGCCCTTGGTCTGATGACTGGATTCTGGTCCTGTTTAGTGTACGCTGCACAGACTATTTCCTCACTCATTTCTCTACCAATAGAACTGTTAGGGTGTGCAGTCATATAGTTTTGCCCTAACTGTGACATTGTGTCTATGTCCTTTGGCTTCCGTTCCTCAAAGAACGCCACTAAATTAGAATTGCATGCAGATACTACCTTGTCTCTTAACATTAGATCTACTAATTTATTAAAATCTTTCCCTACTTCTGCAAGCTCCATCCATTTGTTAAATGTATTCTTTACAGTGTTAACAAAATCTGTGAAATCTTGATTTGTTCTCTGGCACTAACTGTCTAAACTTTGTCCTATATCCATGCTCCGTTAGTTGGAACTTTGTCAGCAAACGTTGACGTAAGATAGTGTAGTTGTTTCTTTCTTCTACAGGTAAATTGAACATGGTGTCTAGTGCCTTGCCCGTAAGAAATTCGCCAAGTCGTATCGCATACTCGTTTTCTGGGATGCCTAAAGTTTTCGCACTTGCTTGAAATCTGTCCAAATAAGATTCAAGGTTGTCTCGGTCCGTAAAGTATGGCAGTTTTAATCTCTGTGACGACTGCGAAGGTTTTCTGCTTTCCTCACTTTGACCTTTCGAAGATAGTTCTAGTTTTCTTAACTCGATTTCAGCTAGTTTTACTTGTGTCTCTTCCTGTAGACGCTTGTTTTCTATTTCAGCTAACTTTACTTCCTGTAGACGTTTGTTTTCCATTTCAGCTAGTTTTACTTGTGTCTCTTCCTGTAGACGCTTGTTGTCCATTTCAGCTAGTTTTACTTGTGTCTCTTCCTGTAGACGCTTGTTTTCCATTTCAGCTAGTTTTACTTGCGTCTCTTTCTCTTCCTGTAGACGCTTGTTTTCCATTTCAGCTAGTTTTACTTGCGTCTCTTTCTCTTCCTGTAGACGCTTTGCCTCGCGTTCATTATGCCTCTCCTCTCTTTCCGTCTGCTTTTGTTCTTTCGCTTCTGCATACTCCTGTAACTCTTTACCTTTCAGGCCTATTCTTTCACCTGCTTCAATATAATCCATTAAAGTAGGCATCTTGTACTTGTGGACACGTTGCTGTCTGTCAGCCGACTATAAATGTAAAGACTCTGCTGTTAGTCTTTGTGTCACTTCCCTAAGTACACCCGCACTCCCTGTGTACGTAAATCCGTAGTGCTCCAATATCACTCTGTACTCACCCAGTCACTCTATAAGCAAGCACTAGGTAGTGGGGGGGGGGAATATAACTATACTCCCTCCTGTATATATATATATATATATATATATATATATATATATATATATATATATATATATATATATATATATATATATATATATATATATATATCAAATAACTGTAGAACAATTCCTGGAAATAGTTGTAAACATACATATACATACACAAATGGATGATACACACTAAATGCTAACTATTAAACGCTAGACGCATAGGCCGGTGAAACGCAGACGGATGATTACATAGAAATAAAAACCACTGACATAAACATGCCCATGAAAGACCATACCGTGCGCATAATATAAACTGACAAATACCATCTAGATAGAAGCTATATTAACATAAGAATTACGCCAATACCATATATCCAAAGAACTCAAATATTATATGTAACAGTAAAGATAAAACAGTAAAAAGAACAAATATAAAATGAATAATGTACATAGATCTGACGTAGACACTTGGACACCGTGTATAATGTCGAGACGACCCAATGCCACAACACAAAACAAACTGACTCGTCAGCTGTCTCTCAACAACATACAATATGTACCTAGACAATTTCACCTTTGCGCCGTCTCCCGCATTTCGAGAAACAATGCAAAAATATCCTACTTATAACGAACACTGGACCACATACAAATATTTACGTAACGAACAACAACAACAATACTTAGGACGATGAGAACAACAGAAGCAAACAATGGTTGCCGCCACCAATGTGATGGTAGAATCTTACAAAAGTCCTTTGTTTTTAATATTGTCCGAAAATCGCATGGACATGTCTGTCCGTTACTGTTTTGAAAAGATTACGACGTTAGCTTCCCACAATGAATTAAAGTTCTGATGCGTTGTCACTTTTTGTTGACGTGGTGACACGATTTTCGACTGTCGTAAAAGTTGAAGATGATGATAATTATCCCAACGCCTTGTATCTTCACAGTCCGTAATGTTTTTGTAACCCTCCCTGTAGAGTTGGCCTGTGATTGTATAATGTATGTGAACGCTCTTGTTTTGCCAGAAATATTGGGTTTTCGTTGCGTTTTGGGAAGCCGAAAATACCTTTAAAATCAATGAATGTTTATCTGCGTAGTCACTGTCGCTTTGAGTGATGGTATGGTTTCACTGTTGCTGACCCGGTTAAACCAACGAATAGCAGAAAATGATCACGCGCTTTAAATCCGCTTCGCAAGTCTTTTTTGGTGAAAAAATGCGCTCATATTTGCGAAGACGGCACCTGAATGACTGTTGTGGTTTGTTTGCCGATGATGACACACACACACAAAGACGTTAAACGTAAATCCTAGTTTCAGTAGAAACCCAACGTGTTATTCTCCGTGGAAATTTTTCCGTCAAATTCCCTGGTTCTCGGCCTTGACTCACAAGGTCATCTCTGTTAGTACCTCAGTGTACTACAATCTTCACTGACTGCGAACAAAGTAATGTCCGGAATTTTTCCGTTATCCACACATACTTCGCTGTCCTCGTAAACAGCACTGACCCTCTTGTCAACCCAATTTGTCCGTGGCGACTCACAATTTCCACCGTCGTTTTACCTGTGGTGAATTCTTAACCTATCGCCCTGCAACCACCCTGTGCTTTGCCCTCAACACACACACAAGATATCTCACCACGCCCAGGACTTCCCAACGAAATTGCTCACTGTCATAAATCCTGTCTTCGTCACACCCACACGCACCTGTCAGAATATCATCTTGCCAGTATCATGGCGCCGACTTTTTGTACTGTTCACTTGACCTATAAACACACGCGCCTGTTTGCGTTAATTTTCTGACGTCCCTGATAGCCGAAGAAATACTGCCTGGTATCCAATTTACCTGTCCTGACCTTCTCGTGACCTATGTGCTACCCAGTTCCCGCACGGAAAAAACCCAGTGTTTATACCGTGGACACGCTCTCCCCGTCTCCTCTCTCCACTCCGATTGAGAAATGATATTTTTACCTGGTTTCTCGTGGACTCTGTATTAATTCTCCGACACTTTTGAAATGCGCTGTCTACTGAAAATGGTGTTTATTCTTGACAGGAGAGCTCTCATTATTGTTGTTGTAATTGGGCATCCGACTAATGTCTCTGATGTTAGTGTTCTCTCTAATCGACGAAGCCTCCCAGAAACTCCTTACTAAGCGACGAGCGCCCAGATGTTCTTGATCGGACGTAGCCCTCAGAAATCTACTCTGTCACAAAGTGAATGTTGACTAAGTGACAGATAGAGTGGCTATGGTTATGTCTAGGGTATGTCCTTGTAACAATGTGATGTTGAACAACAGATTAATCAAGATGCATCACCACCAAACACCAGTCAGTGAACAAGCGTTAATTTGCGCACATAATATTCCTTTAATTCTGAATTAACACAGACACATGTAGCATATAAATCCAGGAACAATAATTCTCTAAGAATATATCTCCATCCCAATGGAACACTTCGAATAACATTGCCTCTCAAGGTTACTAAAATCTCGTCCCACACGACAGGTATACTAGCCTCTCTCTAGGCCCGACTCAAAGTAACCCACTATGGGTCTCGAATTCCACTCACTATCCCTGGAACCCACAGTGCGGAGTTATCTTCCAAACTCCGTCACAATTCTTCCCTTTATCACACCACGACCTTCTCCTGGTCTGGTCTACACTCAACTCCCTCTCAGCTCGGAGTCCAAACATCAACTGCCCCGTCAATCTTTGTCCCTCTCTTTTTCAACAATTCTATCCCCCACAATGCCTCACACACAACACACAACCTCACTGCTCCAACTGTCTGCCCCTTCTTGCAGCCCCTCTCTCTTACCGTTTATCTCCTTATATTTTCTTTCCTGTGAATGCCCTTTCACCTCTTGAACTGTTTATATTGTACGGACACTCACCTTAATGCCACTGAACACAGGCATGTGACAAACACATTATATGAGAATTTGAAATGATGTCTTTATGTTTTTATTTTTTTTCTATCATGGTATGTTGAAATATCAATTAATTGTAACTACAATTTTTTTAATGCTAAATTAGAAAGACTAACTGTTCACCCCCAGAGAATTAAACAAGCATACAGTATGTGTATTACTGTAATGTGAATTCATCATTAAAATAAACATAAAAATACACAACAATTTGGTGAATTTAGATTATGATATTTGAAATCAGCATGTCAAAATCAATACAAAATGGTGTGTTTAAATTCTGCTAAAATAACTTGTGAAAATTTATTGACCTGTGTTAATATTATCAGCATCATCATCAGCACTTTGCCATGTATGTCGTAAGAGGCCGCTACTGATTGTTGGCGTGAGGTTGGCTTTGACAACTGTAAAAACAGAGTGTAATCAACCTCTGAAAGGGCGTGGTATGAGTTCCTTGAGGACTATGAGCCGGACATGACCACGTCATTCACCGAGTGCCGATTAGTCCACAGAATATGGGTCCAGCACCATGTGCGCTATGTGCCTTAACTGTGTTAATGGGTCATTTATGTTTTACTCAATATGACCCATTAGGAGATGACAGATAAAAGAAGAAGAACCATAGACAAACGATGAGTGATGTGGTCTATAATTTGCCGGTCGCCTTTGCTCCCCAGAACATTTCTTGATACATGTTTTAGTCTAGGTTGACCTGGATGCTCTGCTAAATTGTTAAAACAATCCGATGGGGGATTGGAACACATGACAAACAAGTCGGCAGCGAAGCGTACTAGTCATGCACTAGCGTGTGTTCCACGGTTAGCATGTGTCCATGTCTTAATCCGGACACGACAAGTGTAGTTTAAATAACATTGTGTTACAAATTTAGCAACAAAAAAGATATAACGGAAATACTACTGTTTTTTTTTTTTTTACATAAGGGACATAATTGAAATTGGACTTATCGCTGTAATATACATATTGATTATTTTCATGTAATAAACCATAATTGCATGGGATACTTTAATAAACTTTGCATTTATAATCCTGCAAGGTCCAGTCACATATTTTAAATTTTACAAATAACCTCTTTATGTCACATTAGTTCTTCTATACCTTATGGATAACATTCTAAGACATTTACTCTCCTAGTAAATATTATTCGTGAATGTTATTTGGCACTTGTTATATTATGTTAAATATAAACGATGTTTGCATATATTTTGGCAGGCACACAAGCGTGTGCCTCTTAACTGGAACTAATTCATGCAAGAGTAAGGCATAGTTTGTCGCCCTCCCTGGCGAAGATATTAACGACTTTCTCCGTAATCCTGTATATCAAAGTAGGGGGACACAGTTGCGCGATATTCGGTAACGGATCGCGTCGTGCTGGTTACTTACGGGGGAATGTGAGCCGGTCGCTCATGGGAATCCCATGGGATGGGATGGTACAGTACACATTTGTATTTCCCATGGTACACATGGGACAGTAGCCATGTCATAGCAACTTGATCTACGCCAGAGCTACCCTTCATTTGTTTGTTTTTTGTTGTTAACCTTGTTAAAGCCTTTTATCCTTCTTTTTTTCTGTATATATTTGTATCAATTCTTTATCTCGTTTTGCCCAATTTACGCTCAGTGTTTTTTTTCTTTGTTTTGTTTGCAACATGAATTTCTTGCTGAATCTACCACATTCTCCAGTCCATTGTTTGTGTGTACTGATAATGCAGCAAGCATGACGGCAGCATTTGATGGACTGATTGATACCGATACAGAAACGCACCGATCTGGTTGTACTGAGCACAGGTTATCAGCATGCATTACTGATAGCTTCAGCAGAGGCGTGATTTCTGAACTGGGTCAGTTCATGGATCAACTTTCATTTATTGAAACATATTACAATATACGTCATGTAAATGCACCACAGCTGTCATTTTATATACCAAGAAAATCTGTAACACGTGAATGGCGATCATATTACCAACGTTTCAATGCCCATTTAAAAACATTATTCGCATTACTTTAATGAAGAAGATGAAGAATTCTTAAACTACATTCCGAATATTGTTTAGATTAAAGGAATGCTGTATATATTTTAGAAATTCAAATCTTGATTTGACAAACTAGAAATTGATGGTACTACATCTCATTTAATGTTGCTGTTATATTTCCTCATAGACTATCAACTGTACAAAGTTATTGTTGATATTGACGAAGAAACTTCCAGCAGCATGGTGAAGAAATATTGTCAGAACTTTCAGAAAGTTATTGGAGAAAAACGTTGGCCATATTGCGGCAGTTCTCTGGCAGTTACTGCAGAATTCCTTACTCGAGTTGACATTAAAGCCAAAATATAAGACATGGTCAAGTCAGTTGTTACTAAGAAGAAAGGGAATGTGGACACCAATAAATGGGCCAATGATTGGATCGCTTTTTCTAAGTTTGTTATTCCAACTGTTATTTTATTCATCAGGGATTTAAATCTTTCTTCTGAATCATCTGCTGTATGTGAAGTAACAAGAATTGGATGACAAAAGCCGAAAAGTGATATTGATTTTTTTTGTGTGGATTCTCCACCAAACACAGCACTTAAGTTTGATGACCCCAGAAACAAATGCCTTGAGGATGAAGTCACCATGTTTCACAAATTACGGCAACCAACTTCACAACCATTAAATATACATGGAGTGGTAGCTTATACATATAATAGCATACAACAATCAATACAGTACAATTACAAGATTATGGGCATATTGGTCTCTAACTAATTAGCTATCTCCTGGCTGTGCCACTGTATCATACATGGTCCTCAGAGTTGCATCCGTTCTTAATTATAGATATTGGGTCTATTCTGCTGGCCTAATCTGTGGAAGGAAACTGGGTACACCCTGGTTGGTTTCCCATCCAGTTCTTGGGTCTCGGTTGCCTACAGTGTAGAATATTCTGGAGAGTTCTTTTATATTTTCCCCGGTTTTATTGAATCTTTTGGCTCACTGTGTTTCTTCCACCTATACCTAGGAAAAAGGATATTTATTACCTGTCCTGGAAGGATGGTGAAAATTGGCAGGAAGTTGCTATGGAATAGTATAGTATTTTGCCTCACTATCTCAGCTGCCTCACTCAGTTAAGTGGCTATTGCATTCAGTCAAGCTGCTACAACTATTTTCACAAAGAGCTGCATTCACAAAGTCAGGTCTGGATAATGACCACTACCTTATTTATCAGAATGACTTCCACATACTTCGGCGACTGGTTTCAGAGTCTGATTGCGATGTCTTTGTTGGCTGAGGCTTTCCTCCTCTTAGTAATCAAACTATGTTTTATTTTACTATTTGTTTGGGAGTGTACACTCACTCCAGCATCTGCATCTGATCTTCCTGCCTCGTGTGTGTGTGTGAGTTGGTGAAAAACAGACTGTGTTCCGGTTGTTCACTGCTATTTATACGGTGCCTTTTCCGGTTCACGTTTTTCATTGTCAATGGGTATATTAAATCTTGGATCGTACAATTGTGGAACAAGCAATCCTGTTCTCGTGTTTAGGCTTTGATTGTCGACGGGAAATTACAGCATGTTACGTTTGTGAAAATAAAGTTTATCACACCATTCATCATTAAAAACACGGCATTCATCTTTAATCTTACGTTTGTTATTGACACTCATCATAACGGTACATGCAATTCTGTAAAATTCAACAAAATAACTTAAAAGCGAATTAAAAATTTTATTTCTAAATGCCCTCGCGGCCGCATAACATCACTTGGAGGGCCGCATGCGGCCCGCGGGCCGTAGTTTGCCCACCCCTGATCTAGGGCAAAGAAAAGGCCGAGAAGCTGAGACAGTCATTGCCACCTGGCCTGGCCGTCAAATAACTTAAGTGAAACCAATGAATGACGAAAACCAGACACATAATATATGTTCGTTTTAACTGGAACTAAATTAGGAAATAAGAAGACATGGTTTCAAAGAGTTAGTATTTTATCATCTAGGGAAACGATTGTTTGGTCTTAGCTCAAGCTTAGTCAACAAAGACATAATTGGAGCTAAACACGATTCTCTGTATTATTGGTGAATCAATTAAACTTTGTCACCGTGGTATACATTCGGGTTCCAACACAAATAGTGTTTCTGTCAGCCAGTTATACCTCATTTACTGGCGTGAGATTGGCTATTACATCTCTTCGAAAACTGTAGAAACAAAATCTAATCAACCTCACAAAGTGTTTGACGTGAGTTCCTTGAAGCCTATGATCAACTGCCGGACTAAAGCTGACCACGTCATCCACCGAGTGCCGATTAGTCTACAAACTATAGGTTCCGCACCATGTGCGCTTTGTGTCTTCACTGTGTTAAAGGGTCATTTTTGTTTTATTAACTTAGGAACTCGATGACTGATGTGGTCTATAATATAATTTGTTGTCTATAATTCTTTGCTCCACAGAAAAATTCATAATAATGTTTTAGTCTAGGTTGACCTGGAAGCCCTGCATAAGTGTTACAACAATTCGATAAGGGATTTGAACACATGAAAAACAAGTCGGCAGCTCAGCGTACCAGCCACTGCGCTAGCGTCGGCTCCACAATTATCATGTGCCCAGGTCTTAATCTAGGAATTGCATGTGTAGACTAAACAACATGCTGTTACACATTTAGCAACAGTAAAGTTATAATGGCCGGTCTCCCTGGCATAGGGATTAGCGTCTTTCTCCGTAATCCCGTATATTCTCGTGAGTAACGTGACCTGTGCGAGAATCGGTAGCGGTTCTCGCCGCGTCGACAACTTAGGGGTATGTGAGCCGGTCGATCAGAAAGCAATGACAAACTACTGAGCATAATCTTGCCAAGAAATCAACAATCAGCTAAAAGATGCTGATGTTGACATCGATTTCCTGTAAAGGATATGTAAAAACAAAAAAAAAAAAAAAAAGTTATAATGGGATATAATACTATTCAATCATAAGGGAAATAATTGAAATGGAACTTTTTGCTTTAATATCACTGTTTATTATTTTTCCTGTAATAAAGCATAATTGCTGGGAAACTTTAAGAAACATACATTTAGTTTGTAATCCTGCAAGCTCAAGGCACAAGTTTATTTTATTTAAAACAATCTTATCATATAATTTTAATTCTTCAGTACGTTATGGATAATATTCTAAAGCATTTTGACTTCTAATAAATATCATACATGTCTGTTATTTTACAATCACGGTGCATATATTGGAGAAGCTTGTTTATCCTATTTATGGCAGGCACATAAACGTGTGCCTTTTAACCTGAACTAAATTAGGATAGTAATAGACATGGTTTAGTGAGTTAGTAGTTAACGATCTAGGGTAACTGATTGTCTAGTCTTAGCACAAACTCATAACCAACAAGGAAATATTTGGAACTAACTACGATCCTTATATTATTAGCATATCTATTAAACTTGTCACCTTGCCATACACTCGGTTTCGAATACAAATAGTGTTACTATCTGCCAGTTATACAAGTACTCACTTTCTGTCCTTCTGCCTACCTAACTTTCGTAATTCACGTCTAGAAGAATGAAATACTTACTAAACCGCTACAATATCAATTTTTGATTTTAGACCGTGGTGTGCACTTCCTGTTGTAGACTTTTGAGGATGTTTTCTTCGGACAGATAGGGGCGGGATCTTCTGCAAAGTGCATTGCTGCAGGATATTATGCCTTCCACACTGGTTAAATTAATTAGTTCTATCACCACCCAAATAAATATGATTATTATTATCAACATCATCATCATCCCCTTGCCATGAATGTCGTAAGAGGAAACTAATGGCTGCTGGCATGAGATTGTCTCTTCCATCTTTTCGTAAACTTTAGGAACAAAGTCTAATCAACCTCACACAGGACTTGACGTGTGTTCCTTGAGACCTATGATAAATTGCCAGTCTGAAGCTGACCACGTCATCCAGCGGGTGCCGATTAGTCTACGAAATAGACTAACTATGTTAACACTATGGTGTATTATACAAGATGAATGAGAATGATAATGATGATTCCGAGATAGGCCTGGCAGTATCTTTGAGAGATAAGACGTGGCAAGGTTCGAGCAGCCTTCCGAAATCGGGTTCAGGGAAGCCAGACCTGTAATTTGAGTTTACTCATCTATGTCCCAGGCCTAAAGGCATCCCGTTGTTAAGGTGTGATAGCAGGTTCCCCTCACCCTAGGGAGTGCTGTGACACGGCCTCATGTGCGCTGTGACATAACTATGTTTGAGGGTCATTGTTTACCTTAATATGATCCTTCAGGAGATGCATGACAGAAGAAGAAGAAAAATCGACAGTTGATAGGTTATGAGGTTTATAATTTTTTTCGTCTATAATTTTTTGTGCCCTAGAAGACTTCCTGATCCATGACACATGAGGTCACGGAACTCAGTCGGTCCGCCTCGGGATGTTTCCGTTTTGGGGAAATGTCCGTTGAGACATCGGACAGTCGGGTGAAGAAAATTACTAGTCAAAGGGAAAGAACCAGGAATTTAACACAACCCGACCAGAGCCGTTGCTCGCCCTTTAAGAAGATTCCAGAACTTGGGTAGCGGAACAGGTTTTCGGACACTACGGACTGCGCATGTCTGACGCAGCCGCAGTAGATCGCCCCGGGACAAAGGATCAGTTGGGAACGAAGGTTGCTGGCAGGCAGGCGACATTGTGGCCCAGTGCTAAGTGATAGAGAGCGGGACAACGTGTCTTGATGAGGGTTGAAGACCTTTGACATCATGACCAGTTGCAGTGACAACGCTTCTCTTATCCACTGTCGTACTGTTTGTGTGAAGGTATGTGTACAACCTTTTTTCTTAACTAGTGCGGTGTCGGTGATTCGAATTATGAGTTTTCGCTGACGCGTGTACTGACCGTCGCGAGGAATGAGGTCACGTGTGAACATTGGTAAGCTTGTGTTTTACGACTGTAAATTAAGCCTGTGGCAAACACGTGTGTACCAGCATTGTACTGCTAAGATATTTCATAGGTTAGCAGCGCGCGAATTATTTGCAGCTCCTGTAGATCGGGAAAATCGGGTTCAGGGAAGCAAGACCTGTAATTTGAGTCCACACATGGCCAACTTTATAACCTCGAGTGTCGGCGTGGCCAGCGTGGCCAAACCATTACCCACAGCGCTACCGGAATTAGATTAAGGAATCGCTTCGGATCAGTTATCAGTTATCAGTTGGGGTATCTTCGTTGCACTCCGAACATGTCCATAGGTGCTCAGATCCTCCCCCCAGCATATGCATCAGCGTCCGGTGGCTAATAGTGCCAGTTCTGCGTTGGTTGACGAGGCGCTTTGTTTTCCCGATGTACCTCTCGCGTCTGGCTGTGCCGATTCTTACTCCCAGGTCTTTCATCCTGGACAGCGATGTGGAATAATTGACGTCAAAGTCTTCTGTTCTCGCCATATCTTTAAGGACGTTAATAACATCGGCACGATCCATGGGCTGGCCATCTACAGGGGGTGCAGAACCAGCCAGTTTGTCGGCTCGTTCATTTCCCTCGACTCCCGCTTGTCCCGGGACGAAGATGAAGGTGACTTTACGGACAACAGACTTCCGCAGCGATTCAGTCCACTGTCTAAGTACAGTTCCAGCTTCGACCTTCCGAATCATGGTCATTGAATCACTTAGTACACACACGTTGGTATAATGCTGTGACTCCAGCCATATGAAAGCCTGTGTAACTGCCATCACCTCCATCGTCATGCTGCTCGTGGTCACAGAGTGGGCACCACTGGATTCTTGAACGGTTCGGCCCGCTGAACGGGCTGTAAATGCCCACGCACTTCTCTGCTGCTTTACAACAGATCCATAAGTATAGATGAGCACTTCGGGGCTATCTGAGTGTTCATAGATGAGCGCGTTAACCTCTGCATTGACAGCGGCAGGGTTCTGCTCTCTGCACCGTCTGTCGAGTGTGATAATGCAGGAGAAAGTGCACTTAAAAGCTGGAGGCACCGGCACCCATTCCTTGCCGGGGTTGATACTGCTAAGACTGCAGACCTGTCTGACGACATCTTCCGCCCGACCCATCCATGATTTGCCCCTCTTCAGCCTGTCACCCTTTTCTCTGAATATAGCGTCATGCAGAGGGTGCTGCTCATCTGCACTTATTTTTAAGTATGCACGAGCTCTCCAGATCTTGATCCTGTGTTCCATTGTCGGGAAGTCAAGGAGGTATCTCTTTGCTACACAGCTGGTGTCTCTCGTGCAGCCCAAAATGATGCGCATGGCTTCGTTTTGTACCTTTTCAAGTCTTCCAATCTGTGTAGGGCTGACAGTGAGGATGGCCAGGGCATACTCGATGCGTGAAAGCACAAGTCCTTGGAACAGAAGTATTAGCAGTCTTTGCTCGATATTGGCAGTCGCCATGACTCTCATTGCTGACAAACCTTTTCGAGCCTTCGTTATGACATAATCGACATGATCTCTGAAGGACAGGCTACGATCAAGCCTCACGCCAAGATATGTCATTGACTGGGTTCTACTCAAACTGCTCCCATCCATTCTTACTGCCGGCAGTTCTGTTTTCACAATATGGTTGTTTAGTGAGAACCATGTAACCGTTGCCTTTGCAGGGTTGACAAGTGCATCGGCATCAGCACACCATGAGGAAATTCGATCTAGTTCGCCCTGCATATCATTGGCAACCGCCTGTCTATCTCGACCCTGTCGATACACGAGGATGTCGTCAACGAATGATAGAGTCCTACCCCTCCCGTCCAACTGTTGTTCAGTGATCGGCACCGTATACACGTTGAAAAGTACTGGTGACAGTGGTGACCCCTGCGGCAATCCTGGACATATCGTTATCGGCTCAGAAGATCAACTCCCGCATCTTAGCACCACCTTCCTTTGGAGCAGAACTGCAGCTATCCATCGTACAAGGTGAGGGTGCACTTTCAGTCTGAGGAGGGTTTGCATCAAGTGCTCGAAAGATACTCTGTTATATGCGTCCTCTAAGTCTATGGCGGCCGCACATGTCTCTTGTCTGACCTGAAATCCTTCGTAAACATCTTGAGCAAAGACAGCTGCATTCAGCCATGACTCTTTGTTGCGTCTGTACCCTCCAAGTGTGGGCGGGAAGCAGCCGAGCTGTTCCAAGTCCCAAGCAAGTCTGTGTGCGACAATTTTCTCGAGTAGCTTGCCAACAGTAATCTGCATCGTAATGATTCTGTAGCCGCTTATCTTGGAATGGTCTTTGTTCGGTTTTGGCAGCGGCAGCAAGTAGCTGTGTAGCCATTCTTCTTTGACCTGACCCCTCTGGATACTGGTGTTGAATTCTCTGGCCAGTTCTTCCATGTCATCATCTGATATCACCAGTAGGTCACCATATCGGATGCCGTCTGGGCCTGGGGCGGTGTTAGGTGATTTCTTGAGCATCGGACGCAATATCTCAGCTGTGATTGTCCATTCTTCCTCGCACAACTGAGAGAGTGTCGTTGTGGTCCTCTGTCTGGCGGGCTCGTCTTTCTGGTCAGTCTGTTCTATGTAGCGTGCAAGAAGGGCCTTACCTTTATCCGCATCCGACTTTTTCCATGCGAGGTCTGTGCCTTGAAAGTCTGGAATACCCCTACTTTGTACGCTTCGGATATATCGAGTGATATATCGATGCACTCGGGCGGGTGCGACGAATCGAATGCATCGGTCGGCCGAAACCTCCGAGGTCGTTTCAAGATCGTACCGAGAGTCGAACTTCGGATCACATGGTGGGGCGACCACGGGCTTTCTTCTGGCTTTCCTCACATCTGTCTCTTAATTAGTTTCCCTCGACGGAATACCAGCTTAATATATAGTGGATTCCTGAGAGGGAGATAAAGGGAGAAGGGACCGCTGCGACAGCATTTTTCATATTGGACATGACACCGTTCTAAATGCCTCAGCTTGGGACCAGGAAGGAGGAACGGGGTGTGGATTTCTGCTACAAGGGGATCACCCTGTATATTTAATTTGATCTAATGGATTGTACCTAGGGCCTGGTACGACATCAGCCGTGGCTGATAACCGGAGGGGGGTTGAGGAAGTACTACCATCGGCCCTCCTTCAGGACCCATCAATCTATAAGTACAACTAACTCACTAACCGTATATGTTATCTAGCAATGTTTCAGCAGAGACCCATATCTCAGACACTGACCTTGGCCCAGCCCTGCGTTCATCTGGGAAAGAGGATGCAGGTGGAAAGCTGCCGCGTTGGTTCCAGGTCCAGTCTTTCCTCGACCGTTCGAGTAGCCAATGAAAGAGTGCGGCCCTTATGTGAAGGGTCCACACGTCTGTGTAAGAGGGACCTAAGTGTATCTGCTGTGGGTAAGTTTGATTCATGGTGCATAGTGTTATCCTCTACAGGTTCTACTTTGATGAGAGCAGAGCGACGGTCTGGGAACGAGTCCAGTGATCCGGACTATGGCGAGAGCCGGTGTTAGCAGCTTGTAAGTCCACCAACACAGCGAGAGGTACTTACCATCGAGAGTTACGTCTCAGTATGGGCTCCGGCTAACTCATCGCCCACTCCAGGTCTGATATCCCAGGTTGTTTGCCATGATAGTACCCTATTGCCTTGTTCGTTACTTCACCAGACAAGAATCTGGATGTTATTAGTGTCCCAGTTGTGATCCTGACTGACTGCCTTCATGCCAGCTATCTATGATGTCTTCTCTACCAAGTGCCTGGTACCATGTGGTGCATGATATTGTGGAAGAACCATTTTCTGCTTTGAACTCTATCTACAGTGCCACGTTTCAGCGAGGGAGGTATCTGTGCTGTGATATCTGCTCTATGAGTCGGATGATTTGCGCGGGGTGCATAGACAGTTGGGACTGCTACTATCATTGAGTGAGAGATCACCCTCTCGCTATACCCGCAGTACCATCGATACTTCCTGAAGCTTCAGAGGTGTGTCCTAGTTCCTCAGCAACTCGAGAGACAGTATTTATCTCTACTCTAAGGTGGTCCAGACTTCAGTAACGTCATCCACCAATGGTCCCAAGTACCAGTGAGTCGACTCGCCAGCCATCCTGTCCAAGTGGAGAAACCTATACCTGGCTGGAGGCCTGATATACTTGGCGAGCGTGTCTGATTTATCCGATAGTGTGAGACATGAGGCCCTGACGATAATGACAATTTCGCCGGGAAGCTGCTCGAACCTTGCCACGTCTTATCTCTCATAAATACTGTAAGGCCTATCTCGGAATCATCATTATCATTCTCATTCATCTTGTGTAATACACCATAGTGTTAACATAGTTAGCTGCCAGAGTTGGGTCATGAGTTCAGGACGAGGTTTGAAAGGGGTAACGTCCCTTGGTTGAGAGTGAGGGAGATAGTGATCCAAGGGCTGAAGGGGTTTTGTGGACAGAAGTCACATATGTCCCAGGGCTAAAGGCATCCCGTTGTTAAGGTGTGATAGCAGATTCCCCTCGCCCCAGGAAGTGCTGTGACACAGCCCCATGTGCGCTGTGACATAACTATGTTAGAGAGTCATTGTGTACCTTAATATGATCCATCAGGAGATGCATGACAGAAGAAGAAGAAAAATCGACAGATGATAGGCTATGAGGTTTATAATTTTTTTTCGTCTATAATTCGTTGTGCCCCAGAAGACTTCCTGATCCATGATTTAGTCTAGATTGTCCCGGAAGCCCTGTAAAATTGTTAAAACACTTCCATAACGGATTGGAACACATGACAAACAAGTCGGCAGCTAAGCGTACTAGTCACTGCTCTAGCGTGGGCTCCACAATTATCATGTGTCCATGTGTAGATTATACAACATTGTGTTACAATTTTAGCAACAGTAAAATTATAATGGGAAATAATACTATTCAACATATGTAAAATAATTTAAATTGGACTTTACGCTTTAATATCATTGTTTATTATTTTTCATGTAATAAAACATAATTACTGTGAAACTTTAAGAAACAGGCTTTTGTATTTGCAATCTTGCATGCTTAAGGCACACATTTAATTCTTTAAAGCAACCTCTTTATATCACTTTAACTCTTCACTACCTTATGAACAATATTCTAAAGCATTTTGTCCCCAAATAAATATCATACATGTGTGTTATTTGTCATTTAATTACAGTTATTATTTTGTTAAAATACTGTCCGTATTTTTATGACAAGTACATAAACGTATACCTGTTAACTGGAACTAAATTAAGATATAGTCTTTTTTTTTTTTTTGCCCCAATATAACCATCCATATCTCAGTAACCAACTGAGGGAAAATTATGGAGATTTTACAGCAGATTTCAAAGTTTGTTTATATGCGGTATGTAATTTACGGGTCTGAGATGAAATTCATAATTTTAAATGTATTACAGCGTATCCAGATAATCAGCGCTCAGTGTTGAATATTGTACGTTTTTTCACGGGATTGGCCTTATGCCAACTCCCCACGTTGTTTAAACTAGGACTGTTCATTCAGAGGTGTCTCAAAATGGGGGTTATTTCATGAAACCTGATTAATATGTTGTCTTTTTTTAAAAATCTTACCACTTATCGCTAACATTAAAATGTGTGAATATTGTTCAATGGGATTGAATGCGAAATTATACACTTCAAAGAATCGCTATGA
The DNA here is from genome assembly GCA_014155875.1 of Cepaea nemoralis. NCBI lineage: Eukaryota > Metazoa > Mollusca > Gastropoda > Stylommatophora > Helicidae > Cepaea > Cepaea nemoralis. The sequence continues at coordinate 104,221 of JACEFZ010009912.1, forward strand.
AGTTGTACACATATTTTTGTCAAGGAGCTGATCGCATTAAACTGTTTTATACTATTACAAATTCCGAAAAAAGAACAATGCATGCATTGGGTTTGAGTAAACGGGCATTTCGTCGATGGGTGCAAGAATCTGGAATTAAACCACCACGCAATAACCAAACGGTAGGTAGAAAGATTATTGTAGACAGCTTTGACAAAGATGTCATAAGGCGAGCTATTATAAAAATGCTTTAAAAAGTCGCTTGATATACGACAGGGTCGACTTCATTACACCGGGTTCTATCCCATATGGCTCGGTCTCTTTCCGCAGCGCGGAAAGCATCACACAAAGCACGAACTCCGCAGCTCTAGCGACGACCCACAGAAGTCTCCGAAAAATTTAACTCGTGAACCGAAGGATGCGGCCCGGAATCGAACCCACGACCTTTGGAGCCCGAGTCAAAAGGCTTGACCACTTCGCCACGGAGACTCCTAAAATTATAAAAATTTAGGATTTTATATCCAGGATTATCCAGCATTATAAAAATGCTGGATGCCAAAGAATCAGTGACTGTAAGAAAACTTAGGGTTTGGTTCAGAAATAACAATAACATAGAGCTATCCAAAACAACTTTGTGGGCAATTATAAGGACATTATCTTCACTATTTGAAAGTACAAGGGCGGTAGAAATAATCTTTGCGAGTAACCGCATTTAGGAGCCATGAGAAGCAGATACCTATGTGAAATAAGGGAAATGCGCAAAGAAAATTATGGCATAGTGTGTTTGGATTAAATTTGGATCAATGCGCACCACACAAGTGATAAGGAATGGCAATCAGTGGATGGACAGATAAAGCGATATGTGGCCAGTAGTATAGGACAATATTTCGTCATGGCCCATGCTGGTAATACGCATAATGGCTTACAACAGAATGCTGGGTTCGTGTTCGTGTCAAAGCATACAGACAATAGGGATTATCATAATAAGATGAATGGTAATGTATGTAGAGATTGGCTCGTGAATACTGTGCTTCCATCCCTAGATAGACCGTCGTGTCCAATTATGGACAATGCATGATATCAATGTTGGTTCCCAAGAAGACAAAATATCTACAGCATCGAGCACAAAGGAATCAATAAAGATATTACTCCGAATGGAAAACATACCATTTCCAAAAACGTATTTCTAGCTAGAATTGTTGTCCCTTGTAAAACAGACGCCAACAAGTAAGAAATATCAAATCGATATGTTGATAGAAAAGCATCGTCATGGGTGCTTGAGACTTCCGCCGTACCATTCTCATTTTAACCCTATAGAACTTGTGTGGGCTAAAATTAAAGGACAGGTGGCATCTGACAATACTATATTCAAATTGTCTGACGTCAGGATACTAATCCAGTCCGCGCTATTAAATATTGATAAAAGTTACTGGAAAAATGTGAGGACCATGTGTTGAAAGAGGAAGAGGATTGTTGGAGAAAGGATGGATTGAATTTTATGTAACCGAGAGAAGTCATCAACCTACTGGAATCGTCCGACACAGATTACGGTCTGAGCAGGTCGCAGACATTAATCCACGCGCACACCAACTGGGATATTTTGCTACAAATATTCAGAAGAATTGCAGGCCCTAAACATTACAGCATCAGCATAATGTCAATGGCAACAGTTTGTATTCCTCCAGTGATGAATTTTCAATTCCGCAAGCCCTCAGCGGTGACAAACAACTGTATTGAAAAAAAAAAAAAAAACAACAACAACACACACTAAACGCATTGAATACCAACAGAAGAGTAATATTGCGATGGAAACTGACATATTGGGGCATAACAAGAAATGTGAAAGCAAACACTTTGTCAAATTAGGGGACAACGTACGTTCATACGAATCAATCTATAAACTTCAATGAAAAGAGGGACAACATCTTGGTCGTTAAGAAGAAAGCCCACTACAGAGACACTGACAACTATTTTCATAGTGCAAAACAGGTAATCATGTTCCGTCTCTGAACGGTAAACAGCAGAGTAGACAATCTTTCACGAAGACTCAAAGCGGGTCTGTCACCCAGGTGTACGTGTGAACAAACTACACAGACAGCTGAACAGATCCTTAAAAATGGAAACATGATGACTAAATTGCGGTATCATTTCTGGTCACTCCATATGCACATAACGCACAGCTATTTGGAAGCTTTCACGAACTCAATATAACAAGATAACACGAATACTTGTGTACACATTATTAACCAGCAGCTGAAGAAACAAGAAGGAAATGAAAAATAAGGTAAGAAATATATTCCTTCTACTTTCCTGTCAATTTACAAATTATTTACCCCATGCCTCTGTAAATTCTCTGTCTTTACTAATATTACACATTGCACCCCTCTCGGGAGTCTCCGTGGTGGGTGAAGTGGTCAAGCCATCTGACTCGGGCTCCGAAAGTTGTATGTTCGATTCCGGGCCTTGTCCTTCATTTCACGAGTGCATTTTTTCGGAGACTACCGAGGGTCGTCGCTGGAGGTACGGAGTTCGCGCTTTGTGCGACGCTTTCCGCGCCGCCGAAAGAAACTGAGCCATATGGGATAAAAACCCGGTGCAGTGCAGCCGACCCTGTCGATTTTAAGCTATTTCTTTCATTGCACCCACATTGACAAATCCGGATACGCCTTGTGTGTCATCTGAATTGGCGGGGCTTTCATTACTGTGAACATAAATTTGTTAGCGAGAAATCACCAGTTTTTCAGCAAAACATCAAAGAAATGTCGCCGCTTTTGATGATTTAAGTTGTTTTTGGACCTATCAAAGACATATTCCTTGGGTGGGGGTAAATATAAGACGGCTGGAAAAATTTCATAACGATGCAACAGACAGTTTTCAAAATAATTGATCGTGAATGAAGGCATTTTTTTCGGGACATACTATAGCAATAGATGTACAGATCAAAGAAAGAAATAGAACAACAACTTTTATACAAACATACGCCCCATGTAATGACACTTACTGCGACGAAGACAAAGAGGAATATTTTGAAAAACTTGCAGACACGTTAAATAATGTCAAGGAGACAGATAAACTAGTTGTGGTGGGTGATTTTAACGGACGAATAGGCACACGAAGAACACCGTGGGATGATTGCATGGGACCATTCAGCGACAAAGAGACTGAATGTAACAGCAATGGTCAACATCTACTCAACATATGCTCGGAACATGGACTAATAATAACAAATAGTTTTTTTCAACATCGTCGTAGCCACACCAAAACCTCGTATAAATGGAATGACATAAACCAAGCATCTCAAATTGACTTTATTCTAATTAGGAAATCAGGCAGAAGGCTACTATTAGATTTAAGAGCACTCCCAAATACAAATGTTGATACTGATCACAAGCCAGTCATAATCAAAAAGATTTCACAACACACAGGAAAATAAGAAACAAAAAGGTAACAACACATGTCATCAATTATAGGAGGCTGCAGGAAAATACGGTTAAATACGAATTCAATCAAGAAATCCTAAACCTACATAAGAACATTCCTCATGACCTATCAAGCGTACATAAGGAATGGACATGTTTCAAGGCTGCCATGCTCGACACACTGGAAAATAATTTTGGATCAAAGAAAGTAGGGCAGGACAAAAGATTAAGAACAGCCTGGTAGAACAACGAAGTTAAAGATAGCATATTCAAAAAGAAGGTAGCATTCAAAAAGTGGATCACAACTAAATCTGAACAGGACTATATTACTTATAGAATAGCACGACGTAATGCCAAACGAACAATTAGAGAATCTAAAGATGAATCCTGGAGAATATACGGTGAACAGATGGCGACCCTTAGACTGCCCAAGAGAATTTTATAAACGTGTCACCACAATGAGAAACAGAGATGCATGTTACAACCCAACCACCATCATAAACAGCAAAAGAGGTATACCGATATTTAATCCACAACAAAGACTAGCAAAGTGGGCAGAATACTTTCAAGAACTACTTAACCCCACAAATAACATAGAAAACCTCACTTTTGTGCCTATAAGCCAGGGACAGCAAGAACCAAATTTCCTACCTGCAGAAGTCAAAGCAGTTATACAGAACAGTCCTAAAAACAAATCACCAGGTCCAGATGGAATAACCACAAAAGCTATTCAGGCCTGTGGGGAAACGGGAGTTAAATGGCTAACAAGACTTTTTAATATAGCATGGGAAGAAAGAAAAGTCCCAGATGATTGGCAACAGGCAATAATAGTACCAATATGGAAAAGGAAAGGCAATATGAGAGAGTGCGAAACATACAGAGGTATATCACTCTTGAGCCGTATAGGAAAAATGTATGCAAAACTATTGCAACAAAGAGCTAGACCAATAGTTGAACAACAGTTAAAAGCAAAGCACAATTCGGTTTTCGGAAAGGTAAAAGTTGCACTGATGCATTAATTACACTTAGACAAATGTGTGAAATAACTATCGAATATAGTGACCAGCAGAATATTGTGTTTGTAGATCAGGAAAAGGCTTTCGATAGAGTAGACAGATACAAATTATGGACCATCCTTGAAGACTATGGGATACAAGGGCAACTGCTAGAAAACATCATAGCCATGTACCACTCGAGCCAAAATGCAGTAAGAACACAAGATATGTTCACAGTCAATACAGGAGTGAGGCAGGGATGTGTGCTCTCTCCCCTGCTATTCAATATCTACATGGACAGAATTTCCAAAGAAGCAAGTCTCGACAGAAGAAATTCAGAAAATTTAGAACTCTTTACTCCAGATGAAACAACTGACCCACAGGGAATAAATGAACTTCTATTTGCAGACGATCAGTGCCTGTTTTACAGCGATGAGGGCAGACTACAAAATCATATTACTGATCTGAGTTCAACCTGCAGCAGATACAATATGAGTATAAACACAGCCAAAACCGAAGTAATGCAAGTTAGCATATCGCCAGGCTCACTAAGTATACAGATAAATAACACATCTCTGAAACAAGTTGAAGAATTCAAATACCTTGGAAGTATGATCACAGGAGATGGCAGATTGGACAGAGAAATTGAAATCATATGCCAAAAAGCTAGTGCACTTACATATCAACTGTCACCCTTACTGAAACATCTAAACATACATACCCATGTCCGCAAAACGACAGATAATAAACAGCATATTCACACCAACCCTATGCTACCAATCTCAAACCTGGACTTTATCCAAATTACACCTTCGCAAAATCAACACCTGCGAAATGAGATGCCTGAGGAAAGCTGCCAATTTAACAATCCGAGACCGAGTAAGAAATGCTACTATCTGACAGACTGTGGGATCAACACCTTGTGCCACGTTTATTGAAAGACAGAAGATCAAGTGGTTTGGCCATGTCGTTAGAATGCAATATCAGCAACAACCATCACTGGCCTTACATCAAAGATCATCTGCGACGAGACCACGAGGACGTCCAAGAAGAAAATGGATTGACGACATCAGAGACTTTGTACAACCACACGGAACCACACAATATAATCATCACACACTTGCCATGTATGTCGTAAGAAGCCAATAATGATTGTGGGTGTGAGATTTGCTATTTCATATCTTCGAAAACTTTGGACACAAAGTCTAATCAACCTCACAAAGAGCTTGGCTTGTGTTCCTTGAGGCCAATGATCAATTGCCGGCCTGAAGCTGACCACGTCATCCACCGAGTGCCGATTAGTCTACAGAATATGGGTCCAGCACCATGCACGTTATAAGTTTTAACTGTGTTAATGTGACATTTATTTGTTCCAAAATAAAATGTAGTAGGAAATGAAAGACAAAGAGAGAGAGAGAGAGAGAGAGAGAGAGAGAGAGAGAGAGAGAGAGAGAGACAGAGAGAGAGAGAGAGAGAGAGAGAGAGAGAGAGAGAGAGAGAGAGAGAGAGAGAGAGAGAGAATCAAGAGGTGATTGATTGATTGATTGATTGATTGATTGATTTTGGAACCGATATCACAGCATTCGGGGCATTCCCATATGCGCTGCGTCCCCATTCTCAGCAGCTAGCGAAGAGTTCCAACACCAATAGTACCATTAGCAATCTGATTATATGTCGGTGCCGCCTTTCCTCTGGGCGTCGAGCGCCGGCCAGATCCCTATGTCACTCCTCGCTGTCTCATTATTGCCAGACCATGGCGATCCATTTGCTCTTCCGAGGTGTACACGTGCTCCCACAAGATCGCAACCACGTCTGCCTTGTCATGCATCAATACTCCACCAAGTTTTGCAGAGCTAGCCAATCTGTCCGCCTGTTCATTCCACAGCACACCGGCATGCCACAGGGAAAAGGTCCAGGCGATGCTTGCCACCCGTGACCTCCAAAGCGAAGTAAGCCACTCTGCCCGAAGCTTGCCTGTCCTGACCTTCCGCAGCATGCTATCTGAGTCAGTTATAATCACGATGTGAGTGTGTGTGTATCGTGTTCTCCATCCAGCGGAAAGAGGCGGTATGCGGCCCGGCAACTGATTTTATGCGGCCCAGACACCAGTCATATCACTGCACAAAGTCATAGCTAAGAGTACAAAAATTTAATTCTGAACTAAGTCAACCACAACACAGAGAAGGATGGCTGAAAGCCAGACTAGAAGAACTATGTACAAGATCAGAGATGCAGATGAGTATTCATCATCATGGAGGCGGACGATAGCTCGTGCAGTTGTCCAGTCGTGGTAGCGACTCACCCAGGCTCCTCCAGTGGTCCGGAACTCCAAGGTCTGCTGCCTCTCCAAAGTTCCCTCTTCACTCAGAGAACCAATCACGGACTGATCAAGCGCAGCACCACTGCCTGACTGACACTGCACCGATGAACAAGGATCCTTCCTTGCTGTCGTACTATTTCACTCGTCACACTCTTGATGAAGACTGGGCCGACCCTAGAACATTAGCGGCCTCCCACTTGCAGAAAAAGTACATGTAGCACCGTATCAACATACACAAGAGCCTGGTCACTCTTCTATCTCATAAGTGACAAACATACTGATATGTCACCTACAAAATGAGCGGTTGCTCCACATGAACACACAATGTCACTGGCAAATTCTATCAGGTGACTAAACACTTCACCTTATTTCCATGTCCTTGGACAAATAGATCTTCACACAGTATCATGTAACTACCCTGATCAATGGGTAGTAATCACAACCTAGCATACATTGTCAACAGTTCACCACGATGGCATGAGGTAGCTCCCTACCTTAACATACCCTGTCAACATTTCACCACGTTGGACTGAGGTAGCTCCCTACCTTAACAAACATGTCACTCTGGTGTTCCCACCATTTTCGTAATCAAAGTCTTAGGTCACTGGACCACGTGTTGGCTTCATAAAGGTAACCAATGTAGAAACACTATGTAAGCATTACATTATACATGGCGTCGCATGATAACCCAGCCGGGCCAGAAGCATATACACAGGCCATGGTGACCGGTATCAATGATCACTCTGTTCAACTTGAAAGTTCACTACCTTGCAATCACCAAGGTTTACACAGAGGTTGAATGTCACCAGTGCTTCACTGGCTAGAATCACCAGACGTTTCAGTGTTGGATCCTCTCAGGATCGGATGACACTCGTCGGACTCTTGACGGAGGTCCTAACCTAGACCTACCGACATATTCAGAATTCAGCTCCTTCCAACATTGAACTCGCAGAATCAGACGACCACTCCCAGTATGGCCTCAATCAACTTCTGGATAGGCACTGGAATGAGTGGGCCCATAGAGCTCATGGTGAAGCTCTTGAATCTTCTTCAGTATCGTAATAACAGATCCTGAAACACGGAGAGGTTGGTGTGAGTACTCAACTACAACAAAGACTAACAGCATCTCCACCATGTCACCTGCCTCTCAGACATTCCTCATGTCTACCAACATGAGTATGAAATCATCACATCATAGATCTACTTAGTCACTATAATATATAGGCATAATGATGGTAGAAAAAGCAATAGCACATCTGTTCAGTCAAGTAACCCTTCTGGGCTACATATAACCCCTAGCACCAGAGTCGACTGTATGACTCTGTCAAGCATCCTTCGCCTGGTGCCAGTCCAATCCTGTTTCATCCTCTCATCATCAATCAACATATACACCTACTTTCCTTTCAGTGTAGTGATTACTTTATCGAGAAGGTGTCCAGCCGGACATCTCCTTCCTGACAGACTCATCAATGCATCAATCCCGTAACCCATTGACTGATCCATTACACACATTAATAACTAGATGACCATAATGAATTATACTCCTGATAATTCATTATTATAGCATTAACCAAGGAGAACTCATGAATTGTTACACTTAAATAACACTCATATCACAGTCATATTGTCAGTTCTGGGATCCCTGCCCCAGATCCTGAGTTGCCCTTTTATTCACTGACTATCTTCCAGGTCAGTCATACCTGTGCCGGTCGAGCACAGCTGTGGTGGCCATCCACCAGTACACTTTCCCACAGCTACTGTGGGTCCCGTGTACCTTGTCCCGTGACGAATTAAGTCACGTCATCCAATGTAGCAAGCCTCCCGACTCCACTACCAACCTATGGCTCCACCTTTTTTAGGGGGGTTATTCCCCTCATATACTACTACTTCACGGCAGTACTCCAAGTACTCCATGAACCGAGTCAGGGTTCCCGAAGAGTAGAATATTAGAGACAGAAACGGTTAGGTTCAAACCTCGATCTATCTAGACACCACGGCCTCGAATTACGGAGTGCCGCATCACCCTCGATCGGATATGTTCAACCATCGGATATGCTCGATCGCTTTGGGTCGGACCTGTAACCTAACGGGTTGGGCGTACCGGCTTACCTCCCAGTCGGCTACCTAGACAAACGTAAGATGGAACACGCACGGTCATTCTAGCGGACGGACATGCACACAAGCAGTAACAATAGTATCATAAATACTTCCTATCACTGTTGTCCTACCGATGTAACACCATTCTGCTTACGCGGAATAACACTGCTATCTGCACACAGCAAATACACCACGGCTGATCTCACCTTGATTCCTCGAAAAATCACCATCACTGATAGAACAATTCAGTTACAATTCTAATGTCACGAAGCACATTACACCTCTCTAATAATAAGCTCTACCTTATCATTATTTACAGCGTCTAGCATGTTGATGTAATGACTGACAAACTGTCGCCTTGCATGCGTAATTAATAAACCAAACCCAGTAACTGCTACACACTGTACAGCACATCGTTCGGCCTATTTTATTTACACACCACTCGCTGTGGAATACGGCTTGTTCCGTCAGGTAACACATTACATCGCTGATCGATAAAGCCTACTTAAATATGCAGATAGCCCGCTGTAACTTGTAACGCTACGCGACGACTCATTTTCGACGGCACTTAATTCGTTCGGGGAAGTCGGCACGGCATCAAGACAACAGTTAAATAATAGAATAAGTATTCAACTAACCTGTGATTGAACAATCACAAACTTGACTGCAGATGTCCGCTCTGGAAGCGAATATTGACATCAAAATTACAGCAGCCTGTTGGCTGGGATCTGTCCACGCTGAGGTCTGGTTGGCGACTGACCACGACTAAGTAAGTGCGCCTTCCACTCGCCTACACGGGCCGCGTGACTCTCATGATTCATGAAGAAATCCAGAGTCACGATGAGTTCCACCAACCCGGGCTGCATGAAGCACTCGTGAACTTAGAGATCTCTACCACGTACGCACTTGAGGGAACATTCTAGATTTTTCTATACATAACTAGAATAGCTCCGCCCCGCACTACTTTTCATAGGGAAACCCCCTATTAATTGCTTTAGTTTCAAGGGAGACCAACGCATCGCACTCCCTTCAAAGGGATATTATGCAGAGATCTGCCGATCTGCAGCCATTTCGTCTATCTTGTGACAAGACCGCCGGGGCTTGGACTGGTTTGCCACTATAGATACTATCCCCTGCCTTTACTCCAACCACCTCAATAGCACTCAACATCTACCAGGCCCCACACAAGCCGGGACAGCTGGACCTCCCCTCCCTCACCTAGGGAAGAAGAAGAAGAAGAAGAAGAAGAAGAAGAAGAAGAAGAAGAAGAAGAAGAAGAAGAAGAAGAAGAAGAAGAAGAAGAAGAAGAAGAAGAAGAAGAAGAAGAAGAAGAAGAAGAAGAAGAAGAAGAAGAAGAAGAAGAAGAAGAAGAAGAAGAAGAAGAAGAAGAAGACGACGAAGACTTATGAAACACTGTGTCAAGGCAATGGAAAATACATATGAGGCTTTCAAATACCTCATCAGAAAATTCCCGTGACTGAGTGAAACTAAAATAAGAGAGGTGAGTATTTTGTGTTAAAATTTCAATTGATTGAGGATGTAACCAAAATTATCATAATGTTAAAGCAGAAAGATTAACTGTTTATCTCAGAGAATTAAAGAAACATTGTCAGTCAGTCAGTCAGTCAGTCAGTCAGTCAGACAGTCAGTCAGTCAGACAGTCAGTCAGTCAGTCAGTCAGTCAGTCAGTCAGTCTGTCAGTCAGTCAGTCAGTCAGTTAGTTAGTTAGTTAGTTAGTCGACAGATCATCCTCTTTGCACATCGAACCATTCAGTCCGTAAGTGCTCGGATCCCATCCTCAGCAAATCCCACAGCGTGTAGCGGCTAACCTCATCAGTTCTGTGGTGGTTTATCAATCTTCTTTGGCTTCCTACGTAGTGTTCTTGTTTGGCCACACCTCTTGTAATTTGCTGTTCTCGCAGTCTGACCATGGTTGTAGATTCACAATCATCACATGGTTCAAGCAAAAGTCTTGCTTCTTGTAGTGCATTCAGACCGAACGAACGAACGAACGAAAATCTTTATTTTGAAAGAACAATAAACTTTAAAACGCATGAAACATAATCAATAACAAATGACTCACTGAGGCAATGTTTAACATGGGCATTATAAATACCAAAGGAAGGTTAACGTGCCATACATATGGGAATTTTTTTGGCTAGTTGTAGTTTGAGATAATTTACCATTATAAGTCAACCCCCACCTCCACGTGGTGCAGACCGGGAAACCATGACCGAGAGGTCATGGGCTAACGGGCTATGGCTCGCCATAGGGGATGGACTCCCTGTGGTCAGATTAGTGTCCTAAACCTGCGACTGGCCTAGCAAGCCGGCAGGAGATCTTCATACTGCTTGTTGAAGAACTAAGAAGTATCGAGGGGTTAGCAGCTTTCTCCGTTAATCCCGAATACTCTCGTGGTTGACGTGAGCGCACGAGGATTAGAAGTGGTTCGAGTCGCGCCAGTGACTTATGAGAGTATGGAGCCGGTCGCTCAGAAAGTTGTGGTGTGCTGATGAGCGTAATCTAGCCTAGGGATCAACATACAGCTGAAAGATGCTGGTGTTGACCGCAATATTCTGAAACACGACGGAAACGCGGAAGAAAAAATAAATAAACGGACTGACCCAAATGGATAGCGATCCCCAGCAATGTTAATGGATTACGAGATAGATCAGCGACTTAAAACATAGGCACAATGAACATCTGTGGTTTCAATGGTAAAGAATAAGAGCTTGTAGAAACAATGGAAGAGAGGAAAATTGGAGTGATGGGAATAGCGGACACCAGAACAAAGGGGAAAGGATGCAAGGAGCTCTACCGCAGTTACACGTTTGTTTACTCTTGAGTAGAACAGCAAGAAAGGGCAAAACACGGTATGGGAATAGTCATCGAACCACGGCTAGCAAGAGGAATACTAGAAATAAAATATATATCAGAAAGAATCATAACAGTGAGAATAAAAGAACAAACAATTGCCGCATAGTGGTTGAATATTATTCCAGCTCGCCGTCAAGAATAACAGTCCAGCAGAACAACTGGAGCAACGTTAATGAATATGTAATGACTGAAGGCAGGCCGAAATTTTTTTGGCAATGTAATGTTTATTATATAAAATAACTTGTAGCGTCCTCAAATATTAATATACACCGTTCCCATGCTACTGGGAGGAATGGTGTGGCGTAAATAGGCAAAACGCACAATGCTCATGATACATGGTTAATTAATTGAATGCCCAGATAAATGATTTAGCCCCCTGGCGTTAGTCATATGGTATCGCTGCCGCTTAACATAACAATACCGACTTACAGTACCTCCTGTCTGTTGACATTTGCTAACCTTAGGCCATTCCGTCGAATTCTGGTTTTTATTAATGGCCTATTGTCTGTCCCGACTGTGGAGCATGCGTTGATCGTGTATCCTTTATGAACGATGGTTCCCTGTTACTATTTCCATCTTCCAAATCGATTCACGTTGATAATTCGTCTCTGAGAATGTTACACCGCCTGTCCTTGTTGTCAGCCCAAACATCACTCACTGACTAGTTGCTAGTATATAACGCCGAGACGTTTTTCACATCGTGACGTCACTTGGCGACTTTTGCCGCTTGCTACTTTGAGATTAACTCTTTGGTTTCTTTCTCCCTTATAAATTATGTATCTCATTCTAAAGTGCTACGTGGCAACAATTACAAAACATGTACAAACATAAAGAACCATGTAATGCAAACAATAATGAGCAAGAATGCGAGGACTTCTTCGAAGACATGCATGACGTGCTAAATAAAATTGATAAGCAGGACAACATCATAGTTATGGGAGACTTCAATGCAAGACTATGACATAACAGAATGGGCATAGCAAAACATCTGGGAGCATTTGGAGATCAGCATAATAAAAGGAATGCTAACGGAAGTAGGCTGATAGAGCTTTGCAGTCAACACGACCTCTGTATAACAAAAGCATTCTATAAACATAAAGATTCACAATTACACACCTGGTATCAATGAAACGATCTAGATACTAAAAGCCAAATTGATGTTATATTAAAAAGAAATAACAGAAAGAGAAATATATTAGATGCAAGGGCAGTGCCCAATTTCAGTATTAACACATATCATAAAGCAGTCGATGCCACAATAAGAACCATCAGAAGAAGAAAACAAAGAGCAGGAAAATACATGCCGTGAGAGTCAATAAACTTAAAAAACGTCAAAGACTAGGCAGTAAGGGAAAATTATGAGAAAGAACTAACTGAACTCTTTGTAAAATTACTTATAGAAAGAAAAACAGTGGAAGAAGAATAGGAGATGTTCAAATCAAGCATTTTAAATACTGCAAAATTAACATGTGGAACCACGAAAAAACACGGATAAAGAAAATAACAAGTTGATGGAACGCAGAAGTAAAGAAAGCGGTAAAAGACAAAAAGAAAAAATATCAAAAAGTTGTTGAAGAGCAAACAGGAATGTGATTACATAGAATATAGAATGGCGAGAAGACATGTGAGTAGAATAGTAAAGAGAGAAAAACAAAAATAATGGGAAGAGTATGGAGAAACCCTAAATAAAAACTACAAGGAGGCAACTAGAAACTTCTACAAAAAGATAAGTGCTATGCGAACCAGTGGAGAACCCTTTGACACCACTGAGATAATTAACAACGAATATGGAGAACCAATAATTGAACAAAAACAAATGCTAATAAGATGGAAGCAGTATTTCGAACAACTTCTCAACATCCCATCAGATGTCACAGGAAATCAAGAGAATACACAGATGCCACCGAAGAACTAGAACCAGACATACTAAAAGAAGAAATTATAGACACCATCAGATTAGCCAAATTGAACAAATCATCGGGACAAGATGAAATACCAAATGAACTAATTAAAGCAGCAAGAGAAGTAGGAACAGCATGGCTACATAGACTATTCAACCATGCTTGGGTAGAACAACAGACACGACGAGACTGTGGAAACGCCATAATTATCCCAATTTAGAAAAACAAAGGCAGCAAAAGAGACTGCACACAATACAGAGGCATTTCAATGTTGAGTCATACTGGATAACATTTTGCAAATTTCTTGAAAAAAGATTACGAAATACTTTAGAACTCCAGCTAAGCGAAACACAACTTGGATTTAGGAAAAAACAAAGGATGCACAGATGCCATTTTTGCTCTTTGACAACTTATAGAAAAATCAATCGAATTCAATGAAACACTGTATTTAGCCTTTTTCGACCAAGAAAAGGCATTTGATAGAGTAGATAGAAACAAGCTGTGGGAAATCCTTAAACAATATGGAGAGAGTACACATCTAACAAACCTATGTAGAAGTTTATACAACAACAGCGAATGCATAGTGAGAGCAACTGGAGGACACTCAGAACCCTTCACCATAAGATCTGGTGTACGACAAGGTTGTGTCCTGTCCCCTCTCTTGTTCATAACATATATAGACAACATATGTAAAGAAACCAGCCAAATAGAGAAAGCAAGAATACCGTATGACGAGAATACCGAAGAAGAAGCATCTGCAAATCTAACCATTAGAGAACTCCTGTTTGCGGACGACCAAGCACTAACAGCAAAATCAGAAGCTGAATTACAAGACCACATGAATAGTCTAAACGAAATGTGTAGGGAACATAACATGAAAATTAACACAAGCAAAACAGAGGTAATGACTATAACTAAAGAAGAACAAACAACAACAATTCACCGAAATGAACATCCCTTGCAACAAGTAAAGAGTTTCAAGTACCTAGAAAGTATAATATCATCAAATAGCAGATCAGACGACGAGATCGAAAATAGATGTAATAAGGCAAACCAACTCATTTGACAAATGGCACCAATACTAAAGAACAAAACATGTATCAATAACTAATAAAAAAAAACACTTTACAACACAATCTTCCTACCAACTCTATGCTACCAATGCCAAACCTTGACAATAGCAGAAAAAGAGAAAAGAAAAACCACAACAACAGAAATGAGATTCCTGAGAAGAATACTTAACGTATCAAGAAGAGATAAGATCAGAAATGAAGATATCAGGTCTAAAGTAGGGGTTAAAGCCGCACTAGATTTTATTAGAAAGCAGCAAGTCAAATGGTTTGGCCATGCAAGTAGGTTACCAGTCAACAGCATACCATAACAAGCAATGATGTCCAGACCAGTTGTAAACAGAGGAAGAGGCCGACCACGTAAACTTTGGACAGAGGGAATAGCAGAGTCCATGGGAATATGGATATATGAAGCTCACAATCGGGCACTCTCACGATGTTTATACTTCACCTCGATACCGAAAGGTACAAGAAAAATACGATGAGATGATATGAGATTGTCTTTTTTGGTTTTTGTTTATGGGGGAATGTAGTCTGTACTGAGGTAGTGGTCAAACAGGTTGCGAGTGTATGTATAATGATTGGTGGTGTCTTTGATTTCTTGTGGAAGATTGTTCCAGAACTGAGCGGCAGAATATGCTAAGCTTGTTTTATATAAGTCTACCCTAGGTTTAGGAACATGAAGTATATTTCTAAAGTTTGAAGAATTGAAGGTAACAGGATGTAATACCAGGAGTTTCTTCTCAAGATCTACGCCTATGCTACGGAGTTCGTGCATTCAGCGAAGTAATCCTTGAGTTAATTTTTCGCTGCGTATGTATTTCTGTGGTGTTCGGCTTTTCAACATGGCGGAACAACGTTTGTACTCCGTGCGGAGGGCCGTAAACCCAGCAAGACGACGTGGACGGCGAGATGGCCGCAAACGGCAAGGCATACGAGGTTGGGTGAGACGTTCTAGCCTCAAATGTAACCGCCTGGGCCTCAGAAATACTCTTAATCTATATTGGAACTGTGCCAGCGTAAAACAACGAGGCTCTATTCTGGAAAACCTGGTTTACAGAAATGACATTATAGCACTCCACTAGACGAAACTGGGTGATCAGCTACTCCAGATTGCCGGCTTCAAACAAGCATTGTTTGACTGTAATGTAAAATAATCATTACAGCAACGAAAAAACAGAACTAATTTGTGAATTTCGTTATGATATTTGAAAGCATAATTTCAAAATCAATAAGAAATTGTGTATTTAAATTCTGATGCAAATAACATTTGAAAATATGTTGAGTAGTTTCATTATTATCAACATCATCATCAGCACTTTGTTATGGATGTCGTTGGAGGCCACTAATGATTTCTGGAGTAAGATTGGCTATTCTAACTCATCGAAAACTTTATAAATACAGTCTAATCAACCTGACAAAGGGCTTGGAGTGAGTTCCTTTTGGCCTATGATTAATTGGCGGCCTGACACTGATCACATCATCAAGAAGCTGATCCACACAATTCAGTCCAGTACTACTAGAAGTAGTGTGTATGGACTACGCTTGAGTTCAAAGCAAGCGAACGCAAAAGAGAAAATCTGCGCTTGATCTGGCTTGGGTACAGAGTCGGTCATCCAAACTGCAAACTCTAATCACCAAGTCACTGTCCACTAACACTAGCAGAGAGGCTTTTGTGGATCACAGTGAGCTGAAAGGCACTTACTGTTACTAAGAGGCATTTAACAAATAAAATCCATTAAAACAACAGGAGTCAGTTTTAGTCAGCATCAACATGGGGTAGTAGGGACAGCCATCGCCAGCATACCATTACTGATCATTGCGGTCTTGAATACTGGCAGCTATTCTACCTTGAACTATACAAATAACCGGGCACAGTCAGGCCTGATACGTTGTCCCTCTACAAGACTCAATAGTGGACTGTCAGAACAAGCTCCAGTGCTAACTAGACGCCAAAGAGAAGTCTGAAGACCCACACAAAACACCACCGCTAGAACTGGGCCAAAAGAAACCGTTCACTGAACATCTGGTGTTGTTATTTTTTTTCCCTCGACTCCACCCTGTTTCAGGATATTGCGGTCAACATCAGCATCTTTCAGCTGTATGTTGATTCCTAGCCTACGATTACGCTCATCAGCAAGCCACAACTTTCTGAGCTATCGCCTCCATACTCTCATAAGTCACTGGCGCGACTCGAACCGCTTCTAATTCTCGTGCGCTCACGTCAACCACGAGAGTATTCTGGGTCACGGACAAAGCTGCTAACCCCTCGATTAGTGTTTGCAAAAAATATATCACAGTGTAGTATCTGCATTTGATCTTGCCATGGCTACCAGCAGAGGCGGTCATCCGAATGACACAGGGGCGTGGGATCTTATGGGGCGTCTCAGGCCCCTGGCTGAACCGCAAGCCCTTATTGTTCTTTTAAAGGCCTTTTGGCAAATATAAAAGTGTAGATTCATCTGCACTTGATCTGGCTAGAGTGTAGAGGCAGTTATCCAAACTGCAAACTCTAATTACTGTCCACTAACACTGGAAGATGGACATTTGGTGGACCATAATAGGCCGAAAGGCGCACAGTGGGACTAAAAGGCCTTTAACAGTTTTTGTTGTTGTTATTTTAACAAAAGGAAGGAAGATATTAACAGGAATCATGCCTAAACAGATTCAAGAGATCAAAGACTTTCTGCTTCTAACCAGAAGTAAAGATGACAAATTTGTTAAGATCAAGAAGAACAAGAACAATGTCAAATTCAAGGTGTTTTACAGCATATACTTGTCCACACTGGAGATCCAGGATAAAGCAAGAGCCGAGATGCTGAGATCGTCATTGCCAGCAGATCTGGCAGTCACAGAACTTAAGAGAAATCAATAAATGTAGAAAACCTGACACATACATATGTGTCTTTTAACTGGAACTATATTATAAGATGGCTTTCATGAGTTAATACTTAATTATCTAGGGAAACGATTGTTTGGTCTTAGCTCAAGCTTATTATAGTAAACAAAGACATAATTGAAGCTAAATACAATTCTCTTTATTTTTAGTGTATCAATTAAACTTTTCACCTGTGTATACATTTGGGTGCGAATACAAATAGTGTTTCTATCTGCCAGTAGTGTCTTGTAGTGGTCAGATTTTAAAGTCCTTCCAATTGTATCTGAAACCCAGTCACTATCACAGCTTTGAACCGATTACCTCCCTGGGGACAGGCCATGGACTCTAATTGCTAGTTATACATCCCTGATTCTTGTCTCCCAAAAAAAAAGGGTCATGGACATTTACAGGACACTAGAGCGTCATCCTGTAATTTGACATCAGGCCAACAACATCAACAATGTGAACCTTCACCTCGGTAGCTAAGTGACACAGAAATTACAAAGAAGCCACATTTTAATGGGAATGATAATGTAAAGTTTATTGCCCAAGCTCACACATTCAATGTACTGCTGTCTCCAGAAAGCATGAGATAGATCAAGATAAAATGAGAGAGTGAGAGAGAGAGAGAGAGAGAGAGAGAGAGAGAGAGAGAGAGAGAGAGAGAGAGAGGAGAGGGAGAGATGGACAGGTGTTACATGCATTCCGCTTGTGTAAGTGGAAATGAATCATATACAAGGCATGTGTGTTTTCATGCACTATGCCATAAATGTCATATTATAACTGTATATATGTATGTATTTGCTTTATTCACACATGTGACACCTAACACTAACAAACGGCGACGCTCTGTAATATACACAAGCAAAATAAACACACATTACACCTTGTTTAAAAAAAAAAAAAAAAGATCGCTTCTCGTCGACCTATTGAAAAAAAGAAAACATTGTAATCGCTTCTCGCTATAATAGTTACTGACCGGGATCGAACTTGTCGCCTCCAAATGACGACGGCGCCTCGCTGCATTCACATTTCAAATCTTACAAGATAATTGCTTGGAAACTTTCAGAAACTCGCATTCACGTTCACAATCCTGCAATTTCTAGGCATATATTTTAGTTTCTACAAACAACCACCTTCAGTCACATTACTTCTTCAATGCCTTATGTGTTATTTGGGGTATACTTAACGTCGATATTATGGCGTCCATCTTGACATATCTTTTGGTGTGCCTTTTAAATAGAACTAAGTAGGAAATAAATAGCCATGGTTAAGTGAGTTAGTTAGTTGGTTAGTCGCAGTTCCAATTTCACAGCAACGGGTCGTCCCCATTATGCCCCGTTTCTATGCCAGTGAATATCACACAAAACGCTCCCCACTGCTCAATGTGAAAGTGGAAAAGACAGGAGTCTCGACAAACAACAGCCCGCACAGATACACTGTGCATAATGCTGCCGCAGAATGTCAACACACCAGTCCCCCACGAAACACTCAATTCATCTCTGATGGAATCGGCAGTCATGTTCCAATCTGGATGTTTCCTAGATGTTCACCCATCCAGTCCACGAAAATACAGTTCATCACCGACGGCAGTGGCAGTCAACCAGACGCCCAGCAGCCACGCATTTCTGCATAAGGCAAAAACCGGTCAACTCTGGGACATAGCCACCTGCCATCACTCCGAACATGCAGTCACGTTCCAAAAAACCTCGGGCAGATTCAAAAGCACTTCACACGAAACTCACAGCTCACAGTGTCGCGTCACGCACTCACTCAGTAGCAGGGCGACGGAACCATCAAGCCTCCTTAGTCGCCTCTTACGACATGCGTGGTAGGCTACAGTGTTGCTATTCTTTGCTTCCCTTATGGGCCCCGGCAACACACGGGAGTATTGGTTAAGTGAGGTAGTATTTAACCAGTGTTGCCATTTTAGTGCTTTTCGCACTAAATTTAGTGCTTTTTCAAGTCATTTAGTGCGAAAATTTTGCTTTTAGCCTGGCCGCGCAAATTTGGTGCTTCACAATATTTTTTGGGTGATGTTTAGTGCTTATTTGGGTGGGTAAAAATTACTTTAAAAAATCATTTTGGGGACACTAAAAAGCCGAATTTGAACTGAAGCGAGGGAGTAAAACAGTCTTAGTACATTACCGTGCAATATTCAAGTAATTTAACTCCCTTTAATACGATTTAGTTAAAGTGAGTGACTGCAACTCGCAGGCAATATGCAATGCGTTAAAAGATTGCTTTAACAAGAATGACTTGAGTTGCAAAGACTAGTTTCACTCGCCACTGACAATGCATCTGTCATGACAGGTGGAAACAATGGAGTATATACAAAATTAAAACCCGTAGTTCCTCATCTGGTACTAGTTAGGTGTGTATGTCATTCCCTTCAGCTGGCAGTGTCACAGGCTGCAGCTGCTTGTCTGCCCAGGAACATATAGTTCATGATTAGAGAAACATATAACTGGTTTTCTCACTCGTCTTGGTCAAGCAAAGTACAGGTAGCTTTTTGCTTTATTAAATGATGGACAACATCCGCTGAAGGTTGTTCTGTTAAGCCAGACACGATGGATGTCCATTCAATCTGCCATTGTCAGAATATTGCAGCAGTGGGTCGAGCTCAGAACTCATTTTGATATAGCAAGACTCAACGAGCGCTGTTATACAGCAGACCTTCTACATTCTGTGTTTAGCGACATGAAAAACTATGTGTATCTCATATTTCTCAAGCATATTCTCGGAGAAGTTCAAAGTGTGAATAAGAAATTCGAATCAGATATACAGGATCCAAGAAAACTACTCAGCGATCTTGTCCAACTTACTGATTCTATCAGTTCAAAGACTGCTATTCCTGGGGGGAAAATAACAGAAAGTTATGCTTTTCAAGATTATTTAGATCCTAATCCCAATCTAGGTTATGAGTTTGAGAAAGAAATAGCAGGCTACGTTTGCCCGATAACGTTCGAGTTTTGCAGTCCATGTCATGTCTTAGTGGAAGTGAATGTCTACAGCCAATGATGCCCTGTATGCCCGATAACGTTCGAGTTTTGCAGTCCATGTCATGTCTTAGTGGAAGTGAATGTCTACAGCCAATGAAGCCCTGTATGCCCGATAACGTTGGAGTGTTGCAGTCCATGTCATGTCTTAGTGGAAGTGAATGTCTACAGCCAATGATGCCCTGTATGCCCGATAACGTTCGAGTGTTGCAGTCCATGTCATGTCTTAGTGGAAGTGAATGTCTACAGCCAATGATGCCCTGTATATTGGATCTTGCTAAAATGTTTGTAGAATATGCAGCTACTCTCAGCCGCATCGAATTCCAGTGGAGAAAACTTCATCATATGCAGTGGACACAGACCTCTGACACACTTGGACTGTGGGCAGAAATAGCCTCATACAGGGATGCCACCGGTGAAAATCCTTTACAAGATCTTACAGATTTAGCTTTAACTGTGCTCATTTTACCTCATTCTAATGCGGACGTGGCGCGTATTTTCAGTCAGCTGGGAAATATAACATCGAAATTGCGGAATAGACTGAGCATAAAGAGTTTGACAGCTGTTTTGCCTATTAGATATGGAATGAAAAGATATGGCAAATGCTGTCATGATTAAAAACAACTATAACAGTGTAGCTTTTATAGTGATTATAAGTCTAAAGGTCGGGGTTCAAAAACAAAGCATGGCCGAGTCTGGAATCTATATTTATAAAACAAAGTGTATGTATGAAAAATGTGTGTTGTATATATGTATTATGTAAATATGTAAAGTCCTTTATTTGTTCGCGAACGGCCCTCCGATTGAGATGCATTTTCTACACGCCTTCCTTTCATTCCGGGTGTCAACTGTCATAGTTTTTTTTTTTTCTTCCTCCTCCTCCCTCCTCCCCCTCCCAAAATACTACGTAAATATATAGATGATGATGAAAGAATCCCCAACCAAAAGCTAGGAAAGGGAAGAAAAAGCGTGACTAAAACAGAAACGTCCCAAAAAGGCAATCATCATCATCAAATGCCGGCCGGGTGGCGTAGGGGTTCAAAGGCTCTCGTAGATCTCATCTTTGTTTTTTTTTAAACAAATCTGCTGCTGTATTCCTCCATGCCACGGCAATATCAAAAACATTCATCTTATTTTGTGTAAGGAAGTTTCTACAGTCGTGTAGAAGGGAAGAAATAGACGAGTATGAATTCGGGAAAGGGGAAATCTCTCCCCCCCTTTTCTCCTCCCCCTACCCCCCCCTCCACCCTTCTCCTCTTTCCCCCTCCCTCTCTCCCCCTCCCCCCCCCCTCC